>JADBJO010006242.1:2500-5000 GCA_016801955.1 Conus betulinus
TTTCTACTTTCATTTTTTATCTTTGTGGTAAGACAGACAAAGGAATGACTGGTACCCTCAGCTCGGTCGTCGATAACTCAGCCATTGTACGCGCGCGAGCGTGTGTGTGCGCGTGTGTGCGTGTGTGTGTGTGTGTGTGTGTGTGTGTGTGTGTGTGTGTGTGTGTGTGTGTGTGTGTGTGTGTGTGTGTGTGTGTGTGGTGTGTGTGTGTGTGCGCGCGTGCGTGCGTACGTGCGTGTGTGTGTGTGTGTGTGTGTGTGTGTGTGTGTGTGTGTGTGTGTGTGTGTGTGTGTGTGTGCGTGCGTGTGTGTGTGTGTGTGTGTGTGTGTGTGTGTGTGTGTGTGTGTGTGTGTGTGTGTGTGTGTGTTTCTATGCGTGTGCGCGCATGCGCGCGCGCACGCGCGTGTGTGTGTGTGCGTGTGTGCGTGCGTGCGTGCGTGCGTGTGTGTGTGTGTGTGTGTGTGTGTGTGTGTGTGTGTGTGTGTGTGTGTATGAACGCGTGCGCGCGCGTGCGCGTGTGCGTGAGTGAGTGAGTGCGAATGTGTGCGTGTGAGTGTGTATATATGCTCGCACGTGTGCGTGTGTGAGTGTGTGCGTGTGTGTATGTGTGTGTGTGTGTGTGTGTGTGTGTGTGTGTGTGTGTGTGTGTTTGTGTGTGTGTGTGTGTGTGTGTGTGTGTGTGTGTGTGTGTGTGTGTGTGTGTGTGTGTGTGTGTGTGAGTGAGAGAGAGAGAGAGAGAGAGAGAGAGAGAGAGAGAGAGAGAGAGAGAGAGAGAGAGAGAGAGAGAGAGAGAGGAGATCCATTTTGAAGGGTTTGACAGCTGTGACAGAGCATTTCTTGCTCACGCTGTTTCCATTCTGTTTTGAACTGGAGCGTAACCCACCTACCATTTTACAGTCATCACTCACACTTTATGATCATGTTGACTGCCGCGTTTTTTTTTTTTTTTTTTCTTGTTTGTATGGGGGTCTGTTGATATGATGGATTACGTAGTGGATCTAGAAACTAAAAACCAGTATACATGTCTAAATCGATCATAATCCATGCTGCGATTGATTGGATACTATCTGATGTCATCATCCTCGTCATCATCCCTGTCATCATCGTCGTCGCTGTCACCATCAGCACTGTCACTATCACCACCACGCTACCACCACGATCCTTGTTATCTTCGTCGTCATTCCACCAACACACGTCTCTTTACCACCAGAACCTTCAACCACGACCACCAGCACGACATCATCGTCATCATTAACAGCAGCAGAAGCAGTAGCAGCAGCAGTGGTAGCAGCAGCAGCAGCAGCAGCAGCAGTGTTGTTATCGTCGTTGTCTTCATGATCATCGTCATGATCGTCGTCGTCGTTGTCATTGCTGTAGCATCACCGCCACAGCTCCTACTACTGTCATCATCATAATTCATCATAATGAACATCACTTGCGTTAGACGATTCCAACACTCGCTTCTCCAACCCTACACCCTTCCCTTCCCTCCCCTCTTTACTCCCTTCCAACCTTTAGCAAAACAAAAAGACCCCTCACAAAGCAACGTGACATTTAAACTGTGAAGCTTTGTAGGACGCCGTGGTAGACCCATTTCCGCGACATTGACGAAGCCCGTCTGATGAGGGGCAAAAACAGTGACAGCCGGGTGCATCAGTGAGTTACAGGCCTCGTCTACAGACAGTGGCATCGGGTTCCATGTTTCATATCCCTCGGCAACAACGCTGTGATAAACATCATTCACGTGGCGTCAGCAAACCAGTGATCTGTGGGCCTGCGTCTACGCGCCGCTGTTTACTACTACTACGTGCTGTGTGTTCGATCCTCGCTTGGGAACAAAAAAAAAAATGTTATTTTGATCAAAATGTTGTGTGAACTCTGTTTCAACAGTTGTAGTTAGTGTGAGTGTATGCATGAGTGAAGTGTGTGCATGCGCGCGTACGCCTCTCCTCTCCCTCCTTCTTTCTTTCTGTGCGTGCGTACGAGAGAGAGAGAGGGAGGGAAAAAGATTCATTGATATGAGGTGTAACAACGGATGAAGTCATGGAGGATATGTGTTTAAGCCAGACAATCTCCAATAGGAAAGAAACCCAAACCCACTAACATATAACTCCTGGTCAGATACCGGTATTTCGAAACCTGATTTGTTTCTCCTCAGTGACCGCGGAAAGTGGTAATTTGACTCCTCTGCCTTTTCGGTTTTAAGAAGAATGCTATCCCAGAAAAAGGCTGGTGTGCAATACCATAGTCTGTCTGTTGAGTTTTCAAAAATCCTACCAAAGGTGCCACCTAAAGCAAAAGAAAATCATGAAAGAGCAAAACAAGCTCCATTTTCTTGTGAAAGTAGAAAATATAAAAAGATAACCTCTTAAGACACAAGTGTTGAGGGCCAGTTCTTGGAATGAATCCACAAGGGACTAAATTACAATAAACTGATAAATTCCAAGGATAAGTACCGAGCACCATTCCAACTTACAGAGAGCACCTAGGTGTTGCAATT
>JADBJO010006242.1:10000-15000 GCA_016801955.1 Conus betulinus
TGGCTTTGTAAAGCAGAGACATGAGGGTGACGTGTGTCATCATCATGACACTGCGGTACGGGAACATGCAGGGCGAATGTGTCAAATGACGCGGTGTACGCAGACACTAGCGTGCGCCAAAAATGGCACTGTAACACAGAAACCTTCAGAGCGTCTACGTGATGTAGTAAAGCAGGGACATAAAGAGCAGCATTCGTCAAAATGGCACTGAGATACAGAGACATTCTGAGGAACGTGCGTCAGTTGATACTATGGCGTAGACACATTCATGCCACCGTGTCACTTGATGCTATGGTGTAGAGACATTAATGCCATCGTGTCGCTGGATACTATGACATAGAGACATTAATGCCATCGTGTCGCTGGATACTTTGACATAGAGACATTAATGCCATCGTGTCGCTGGATACTATGACATAGAGACATTAATGCCATCGTGTCGCTGGATACTATGACATAGAGACATTAATGCCATCGTGTCGCTGGATACTATGACATAGAGACATTAATGCCATCGTATCACTGGATACTATGACATAGAGACATTAATGCCATCGTGTCACTTGATGCTGTGGCGTAGAGACATTAATGCCATCGTGATACTATGGCGTAGAGACATTAATGCTTTCGTGTCGCTGGATACTATGACATAGAGACATTAATGCCATCGTGTCGCTGGATACTATGACATAGAGACATTAATGCCATCGTATCACTGGATACTATGACATAGAGACATTAATGCCATCGTGTCACTTGATGCTGTGGCGTAGAGACATTAATGCCATCGTGATACTATGGCGTAGAGACATTAATGCTTTCGTGTCACTCGATGATATGACATAGAGACATTAATGCCATCGTGTCACTTGATACTATGGCGTAGAGACATTAATGCCATCGTATCACTTGATACTATGGCATAGAGACATTAATGCCATCGTGATACTATGGCGTAGAGGCATTAATGCCATAGTGTCACTTTTGTTGTTGTTGTTGTTGTTGTTTGTTGTTGTTGTTGTTGTTGTTGTCCCAGCCTCTGCGCCACTTCAGAGGCAGTGCACCCACGCCGCTCATTCCGACACACCCCGTGCACAGCCACAGCCCGGTCAGCCCCGCCACAGCCCCGGCACCGGCAATCCACAGGGAGCAGTCAATGTCAAGTCGGTAAGAGGCAACCCACCGGAGGAGACACTGCACTGCTGCCGAGTCACTTCGGTGGTGTTCAGTGGCGCCTGTTCTGATCTAACATACGCAGGACACCACCTACTAAGCCCCCTACTGACGACAAAAATTGCTTAGTCGCGGAGCGGCGTGAGTGAGCTCTCCCTTCGGAGGGCGCCACCACGTCCGTCCAACGACAGCCCGTATAGGCTCGCCGATACCGGTGACCCCCGACGGAACCAAACCAAGACCACAGACGTGGAGAGGACATCGAAACTGAGGTCACCATGAGAGCAGGGCATGAAGGGCCACAGAATTTGAGACCTTTTTTTTATGCTGATCGATGAAAATGAGGATGATTAAGATGATGCTACGGGATTTCCGTTTCGGTCTGAGACTGCATGACAGGGCTGTACTCTGCGCTTCCTTTCATAATATATCCCGGCGTCAGCCAGGCCCGAGAGATACAGGCACCTGCAGTGTTGGTCAGGAAATTTGAGCAACACTCTCAGAAACGCATCCATTAAGTGGATGAAACTCGACTGTGTGGTCCCAGTCTTCCCAACTGAGTCCGCAGCAAACTCAACTCTGGGTAGGAGCCGGTCGGGATAGAAAAACCCACATGACTCTGATGGGATTCGAACCCACGACCTCCCAGCCGGGAGTCCCCGACGCTGACCACTTCGCCACGGCGGCTGGTGCCATCGTGTCACTTGATACTGTGGCATAGAGACATGAATGCCGTAGTGATCAAAATGGTACCATAGTACAAGGACATTGAGGGTAGCGAGCTTCAAATGATGCTTTGGACTTGAGACGTTAAAGGCATCGTGCGTCAAAAATGACACCATAGTGTTACGGAGACAATCAGGTTTACGTGCGTCAGAAATGGCACTATGGTGTTACGGAGACAATCATGTTTATGTGTGTTAAAAATGGCACTATGGTGTTACGGAGACATCAGGTTTACGTATCAAAATGGCACTATGGCGTTACGGAGACAATCAGCTTTACGTGTCAAAATGGCACTTTAATGTTACGGGGTAACCTGCGTCAAAATAATGTTGTACAGCATGTCAAGGTGACATTAGCAAAAAAAAAAAAGGTTGTTACATAGACTAAAGAGGCGACTTGATTAAACGGCGCTGTTACCTAATCAATCAGGACAACATGAATAAAAATGGCACTATCATATAGAAGGTTAGCGAAGCGTCAGTTCAAATGACGCCATCATGGATGCAGTCAGGGCAGGGTGCGGCTCATGGCACTGTGCAATGGACAGAAGGTTCAACAGAGGACTGTGGTATTGACAGACGGGTCCAAAGAGGACTGTGGTATGGACGGACGGGTCGCTTGCGTCAAAGAAGGACTGGGGTATGGACAGGCTTCTTTATGTTGTGTGTGCGTGCAGTATTTATCGTAACGATGTATGCGTGACAATGACATATTGTAGGGGTAGGCTTTGACTTGCGAACAGTTTTCTCTCTCTCTCTCTCTCTCTCTCTCTCTCTCTCTCTCTCTCTCTCTCTCTCTCTCTCTCTGCCTGTCTGTCTTTCTGTCTGTCTGTCTGTCTGTCTGTCTCTCTCTCTGTCTCTGTCTCTCTCTCTCTCTCTGTGTATGTACGTATCTATGTGTGTTAAATTCGCCTGCGGCATACGATTTCCTGACTGCGCGCATGCATTAGTGTACGTAAACTTGCGTACATAGACGTTGTGTGTGGGACAGAACCAGCGCATATAGTACAGCACTGAAGATGCCAAGATGGCAAGGGACGACAGCGTGGAGGGACACGTGTTTGCTCATTGTCTGCACAAAAATTGCTATCGATTGTTCATCTGTACTGTCTTGACGAAGGGATGGGCCACACCAGTGGAAAAAAACACCACTGGCATTTCATATATGACAGACAGCAAAAGTCAATCGCGCTGCCAACAACGATCGAAGCCCAGACTCTCAGTTACTTAGTGCGCCACCTTAGTTGATCGCTGAAAGGCGTGGTAAGTGCACACCTGGTGTTGCATAAAAAGAAACAGTCAGAGGAAACAGTCCCCATGACAGTCTATACTGGCGACAGAATGAATGAACTCACTCACTCAGGCTTGCTGATGACTATTCAAAATATCAGTTCAAAACCTGAATTGAAAGGAATAATTGAAATTTGTGTATAGATAACTCAGGCACTACGAACAGACGTTACGTTTCACAAGTCTGATGTCAAATATTGATTAAAACGATAAACGTCTGCCTTGCTTTGCCTATGAAGAATACCCGGATGGGTACATGTTGTGCACAACACCCCTGATGATGTTCTGATCTCCTTCCGGCGGGCTTTCTGGGAAGTACTGGCGAAGCACAGGACTGTTCACTCTCTCTTGTATGCCCCCCCCCCCCCCCCCCCCCCCCCCCCCCCCCCCCACACACCTCTTCCTCTGTCCGCCTCTCCTTTGCCTCTCTGGCACCATATTCTGCAGGGGGGTGTCATTTTGCTAGTCCGACCGATTCCAAAAAGTTGCCCGCAACATTTGAGTCTTCTTCTTTGGCGAATGATGTGCAAAGAATAAGAGACAATCAAGAGTGAGAAAGATTTTCTTCGGAATACAAAGAGAACAGGACCGAGAACAGCAACAATCTTGGGTATATGAACAGAAGTACGTTTTCTGCATATCTGAAATATACTCTGCGCCATTGAAAAAAAAAATCTATTTCTGCAAACTAGAAATAAACCGAAATGGGGGAGGGGTGGAGGGAGAGGGATGTCTATTTGTCATTCTATGGGGCCTGTCCTTGTTGCAAGTAAGCAAACAGAGAAAGGGCGGTTGTTATAGGTGTTACTGTATTCTGTTGTTTCTGTCTGCCTGTACGTCTTTTTTTTTTTCGCCTCCTTTCCCCATCTTTTTTTCTCTCTCAGTCTGTGTCGTTGTCGGTGAAATCTCTCTCTCTCTCTCTCCTCTCTCTCTCTCTCTCTCTCTCTCTCTCTCTCTCTCTCTCTCTCTCTCTCTCTCTCTCTCTCTCTCTCTCTCTTTCTTTGCCTCTCTATCTGTGTCTGTCTGTCTGTCTCCCTCCCTCCCCCCCTCCCCGCCACCCCCCCCCCCCCCTCTCTCTCTCTCTTACGTCAGTAATAGCGAAAGATTTAATGTTTACAGGTTCTCTTGCACTGTCCCTAATGTTAAAACCTATCTGCTGCTGAATATGAACATGCAACTAAAGTATGTTGCTATTAGATTTAAACATGATATTTCTGAAATTGCAGTGCACTATTGCTGTCACCGACACCAGAGATGTAGACTGACCGTGCCATCTCTGCAGAGAGGAGATAGAAAGTGAAGTTCATTTTGTGCTTTGTTGTCCTGCCCTGCAAATTAAGAGCTCATTATATACCTATGAACGATTACAAAATCTCAAATCACTTCAGATTAGCAATTTTTTTTTGCGTGTCTTCATGATGAGGAAATGATCAGAAATTGTCGTTTTTTAAACCTATTTGAAGCGTCCAAGTTGCGGTCATTTATGTTATCTTAGAACAGTTACTGAACATTTGTAGGTTATGTATGTGTATAGTTCTTATGATGCTTCTACGATTGTATTTGCTAGCACTCCTTCATGAGGGGCAATGGTCTAAACATGAATAAATCATCCTGAGTCTCTCTGTCTCTTCCTCTCTCTCCCCTCTCTCTTTCTCTCTGTCAACACACACACACACACACACACACACACACACACACACACACACACACACACACACACACACACACACACAGGTTCCCACTCTCCCTTCCCCCTCCTTTCGCGTACGCACGCGCGTGCACATACACACACACACACACACACACACACAC
>JADBJO010006242.1:22500-30000 GCA_016801955.1 Conus betulinus
TTAGTCTGTGTTTGCTCTTGTGACTATAATCAAGAATTGTATCCATAACGTCGCTTTTGATCACCATGAACAGAAAGAACACAAAGATATGGAACGACGTACACAGTGAAATGGGGCCATTAACACATTTCCGGCGGATATCGCATCATTAACATTTGCATGTGAAGAACAGAGAGAGAGAGAGAGAGAGAGAGAGAGAGAGAGAGAGAATGTATACTGTGAGGGCCCCACGTAAAGGCTTGTGAACAAACTCTTATTACTATGCTGGGATAGAGTGGAAAAAAGGACAAATATTTGCAACATCACCTGGTGATGAACAATGTCGATATATGATCACGCAGATGACGTATAGCATGAAGTGTTTGACCATGCAGGGAAAGAAATCAGTGTCTCTTCCTCTGAATGCTTGATGCATGACCAAACCGCAAAATCCTCAGCTGTTCGTGTATTTTCAACAGCCCGCAGAAGCCTCAGAATCACTTGGACTTTTTAGAAAACATTTTTTTTTTTACATCAATAAACCGATATCTTATGCCCTGAAGTGTTGGACAACGGAACACAGAACGGAGTTCCGTTTCTCTGATGTTTTTACTTCTCGTCTCTTCCCCCATCCCCCTCTCTCGCCCCTCCACTATTTGAGTTGTAAGTTATGGATAGCTATATCACATAAACTGAATCTCCATACGTTCCCAATCACGATGATCGATGTGTGTGTGTGTGTGTGTGTGTGAGTGTGAGTGTGTGTGTGTGAGTGAGTGAGAGAGAGAGAGAGAGAGAGAGAGAGAGAGAGAGAGAGAGAGAGAGAGAGAGAGAGAGAGAGAGAGAGAGAGCATTCTGCACCGTCAGCAGCAGTCTGTCTGGCTCTTCTTCGGCTCGAGCAATGAGGCACACCCGCGGTAAAAGGTTCCTTTATGTGGCCGGGTTTCAATCTGACTTATTATGAAGGTGGCTACATTCCGTTATTTAGGAAAATTATGACTGGGTAGATGTTTGGGTAAAACAGATACCTACATACATGTATACATACACAGACATACACACCAACATTCAAACATACATACATGCATGCAGTCATACATGCATACATACATTCATTTATTCATACATACCTACATACATACATACCTACATACATACATACATACACTTCAGAGATACTGTCTACAACGCCGTCATGTCCACAACCAATCCCAGTGAGCAGAACCTCCAGGTTCTCCGTGCTGCTCGCAGCAAAGTCCAGCAGTGTGCCAGGCAATGCGCCAACGATTACTAGCTTCAGCTCTGCTCCCAGATCCAGATCGCAGCTGACACAGGCAACATTAAGGCGATGTATGACGGCATCAAGCAGGCACTGGGCCCAACACAGAAGAAAACTGCCCCTTTGAAATCAGCTACAGGGAGGTGATTCAGGACAGAGAACAACAGATGGAGCGCTGGGTAGAACACTACACTGAACTATATGCAAGGGAAAATGTAGTCACAGAAGATGCCCTGAATGCCATAGAGCGCCTACCAGAACTGGAAGAGCTTGACAGAGAACCAACCATAGACGAACTCAACGAAGCCCTGGACTCTCTTGCCTCTGGCAAGGCACCAGGGAAAGACGGTATTCCTGCCGAAGTACTGAAGTGCTGTAAAGAGACACTTATCACCGAGTTGCATGAAATCCTCTGCCTCTGCTGGAGTGAAGGCGAAGTACCACAAGACATGAGGGATGCTAACGTCGTCACACTGTACAAAAACAAAGGTGACAGAAGCGATTGCAATAATTATCGTGGCATATCCCTCCTTAGTATCGTTGGGAAAGTCTTTGCACGAGTAGTACTGAAGAGGCTCCAAGTACTTGCAGAGCAAGTTTATCCTGAATCGCAGTGCGGTTTCCGTGCCAACAGATCCACTAGATATGATCTTCTCCCTTAAACAACTTCAGGAGAAATGTAGGGAGCAAAGGCAGCCACTCTTCATTGCCTTCATAGATCTCACAAAGGCTTTCGATCTGGTCAGCAGGGATGGCCTCTTCAAGATCCTCCCCAAGATTGGATGTCCACCCAAACTTCTCAGCATCATCAGATCCTTCCACGAAGACATGAAAGGCACTGTCGTCTTTGACGGCTCAACATCAGCTGCCTTCAACATACGGAGCGGAGTGAAACAGGGTTGCGTCCTGGGCTCCCACCCTGTTTGGAATCTTCTTTGCTGTGATGCTGAAACACGCATTTGGTCCTGCAGCTGAAGGTATCTACCTCCCAGGACCAGACAGACGAAAGCTCTTCAACCTCTCCAGATTAAGAGCCAAGACTAAAGTCAAGCTGAGGTGCCTGCGTGACTTCCTCTTTGCAGACGACGCAGCAGCAGTAACCGCCCACTCAGCCGAGGACCTACAGCAGCTCATGACTTGCTTCAGCGATGCCTGCCAAGACTTCGGGCTTACCATAAGCTTGAAGAAAACACAGGTCATGGGACAGGATGTTGACTCTCCCCCAGTCATCAGCATCAATGACCATGAACTGGATGTCGTCCATGACTTTGTTTATCTGGGCTCAAATATCTCAGACACCCTCTCACTTGACGCAGAGCTCAACAGGCGCATCGGCAAGGCAGCTACCACCATGACCAGACGACACAAAGAAAAAGCATGGAACAACAGCAAGCTGACCGAGCACACAAAGATCCAGATCTACAGAGCCTGCGTCGTGAGCACCCTCCTGTATGGCAGCGAGTCTTGGACTTTGCGTGCCCGACAAGAGCGAAAGCTCAATGCTTTCCATATGCGTAGCCTCCGACGCATTCTGAACATCACCTGGCAGGACAAGGTCCCAAACAACACTGTCTGGAAAGAGCCGGATGCACCAGCATGTACACGCTGCTGAAACAGAGACGTATGCGCTGGCTCGGCATGTGTCGTGCGCATGGATGACGGACGGATCCCTAAAGACCTCCTCTATGGAGAACTTGTGCAGGGAAAACGTCCCACAGACCACAGCTGCGATTCAAAGACGTGTGCAAGAGGGACCTAAAAGCCTTGAACATTGACCAGAACAACTGGGAAGCAACAGCCCTCGAACGGTCAGCCTGGAGACAGACTGTGCAGAAAGGTCTCTCCAAGTTCGAAGAGACACTCGCTCAGCAGCACGGGGAAAAGAGAATGAGAAGAAAGGCTGCAGCCCAGGCAGACAGACCAGCGTCAGACTTCACCTGTGCCCTCTGCCACAGGGACTGTCATTCCCGCGTCGGACTGGCCAGCCACACCCGTCGCTGTACCAGAATAGACACCTAGAGCGCAACTCCATAGTCTTCCGAGACTGATAGCTGATAGTTGTCGACCAGCGGCATGTTGTGCAACCAGGCTCGGGGTTTTGATGGCTTGTGTGCGTGTGTATGTGCGCGTGTGTTTCCTGTACGCTGTTTGTCATGATTGCAAGACCTTGTCTCTCCCAAACAGTCAAATATTTGGAAATGGAGTGAGAGAGCGAAAGTATGTTTTCTTTTCATTAGCATGGATCATCTTTTCATTTGTACTGTAGACCTTTTTTTCCCTGGAACAAGCAGGGTTCGTTAATTCTCTCTGTCTGTCTGTCTGTCTGTCTGTCTACCTGTCTGTCTGTCTGTCTGTCTCTCTCTCTCTCTCTCTCTCTCTCTCTCTGCTCTCTCTCTCTCTCTCTCTCTGGAAAGCCAAGTATTCACGACAAAATCAAACGAAAGAAAACGGAAGAAGACGACACCAATGGACGGACAAGAAGTCAATAAACAGGGAATTAAAAAACGAAATAAAGATTAACAGATTCACATCGAACAAAACGATTCAGACACTGAAAATGATAAAGGGATATTCAGACACTGAAAAATAATAAAGGGATACTCAGACACTGAAAATGATAAAGGGATATTCAGACACTGACACCGAAAATGAAAAAAGGGATATTCAGAATTAGTGCCTGGCTCTCAAGAAGTATGAAACATTACAAACAAGTACTTAAAAAAAATTAACTGACGGATGTCCCAGTTTTGAAGGTCAAATAAGATCAAATTGTTTAGGATCTGTTTATAGTAAAAAAATATAGTCAGGCCTTTTCGAATGATAATGGAAACAAGTGGATATGCAGATGTGGTTGGTGGTGAAGGTATCCAGACGTTCGATAATGAAGTTTCTGTCCGTCCCATTCTCTGTGCCACCCCAATGGCATCCCTCCCACACCGCTCACTTCGGTTCTCTGTACGTACCACACCCTGCCTCATCGCAGACCAGTGTCAAGCTGTCACCAGGCAGCCTCCCAGAGGAGACACTGCAGTGCTGACGAGTCACTTTAGTGGCAATCAGTGGTGCCTGTCCCGTGCCACCACACGCAGGATGTTACTTTCTAACCCTACGACAGATGACCATAACTGCTTTCCCGCGGGGCCAGCTTGAGTGAGTGTCCGCCTCCGGAGAACGCCACCATGTCCGTCCAGCGACAGTCCCCGTGGACTCGCTCATGACGGGCGATCTCGACCCGATCCTACGAAAGGCTCAGACTTGAAGATGAACTCGAAACGGAGGTCACCATGAGAGCAGGGCATGAAGGGCCACATGATTTGAGACTAATTTTTTTTCGCTGACTGGCGAAGATGAGGATCTTGAATGTGATGCAGTGGATTTCCATTACACGTTGATGAAATATCCCAGCATCAACCAGATCCGAGGGGGACAGACACCTGCAGGGTTGGACAGGAAATTGGAGTGAAATCCCCAGAGAAGCATCAATGAATTGGAGGAAACTCAACTGTGTGGGTCCAGTCTTCCCAGTCAAGCCCATAGCCTACTCAGCTCTGGACAGAAGCCGCTCTTGGGCGAAAAAAATCCCACGAATGCAAATGATGGGTAGCGAACCCAAGACCTGCAGGCTAACCAATACGTCAATCGAACTAAACGAATGAAAGATAACAATGTTCTAAAGCAAAAGCTCTCTGGCGTATTTTTCTGATGCACAAATGTGTGACACAATCGGGCCTCCAAAAGAATTTAAGCGAGAACAGTAGAAGGTAACAGACGATGTACGGAAATATGTGAGACACGGGAAAAAAAAAAACACTCTGCTATTAAAGCACTACACGAAGAATTGAAAACGACACTGGTCATATTTCCTTGGTCTTCTTTTCATGGCCAGCCGATCACACACACACACACACACACACACACACACACACACACACACACACACACACACACACACACACACACACACACACACACACACACACACACACACACACACACACACACACACACACACACACACACACGCAAACGCACATGCTTGCGCGTGTGCGTGCTTTAATGATGTATTCTGGCATCTGAGGTAAGAAACCACAGTTTGCCTGTGCGCTCCTCAAGGTTTTGCAAAACAGGTCTGCTATTCAGGGCAGAACTGAAAACCGACGGAAACGACCAACCTTAATGATCATTACAAGTACCCAAACGTGATGAACTCAAACGTCGAAAATGTTCCAGAGCAGGACTGGTGCAATTGTTACTGGAGTTGCAATGAAGGATATGTTGAGCATGCTATATCTATTTATCCAGTCATTTTTTTCATTTAACATGCCACGTAGTGCATATAGATTGATTACACACACACACACACACACACACACACACACACACACACACACACACACACACACATGTGCGCGCGCGAACGCACGCACGCACGCACGCACGCACGCAAGCACGCACGCAGAGCGCGTGTTTGCTCATAAACAAGCAAGCGAAACTGTTCCAAGGTACGGAAGTTGTTATTGTTGTTTATCCTAAACGTTGTGGTATTTTTTACCTGCTTTTTTCTCTGTTCTTTTAAATTTAATAGCTTGGCACTTACGTCTTTTTTGTTCGAAGGCTTTTTGAGTGAACGTGCATTTACGAAACCCTGATCGAACCATCCTGTCATGTGACAAGGCCATGCTGCTGAACACAGAAGAAATCCAAAGTTCACACACGGACTGGAAAGTTGTCCTTTTGTTCGTTGCTTCTCGTCGTTGTGCCGCTCCAGTCACACTGCTCTCGCACTGCTGTGTCCGGCTGCTCGTCCCGATTTGTACCATTGCCGCCACGGTATGGAATTCCACCGGGAGCAGTAGCTCCTAAGTCTTCATTAGGCAACCCCCACCAGTGGAGGCTCTACACGACTGCCGACTCTCCTCGATGGTGATGAGTGGTACCTATTCTGATTCAACCTACAGAGGAGAACACCTCACCTCCTGGATGACGATAATAATGACGCAGCTTTGTCGCTGAGACACCCGTAATTAAGAGGGTCCCCTTCCGAAGGAGGATACCACGTCTGTCAAGCGACAATCCCCATGAACTTCCTGATGCCGAGGTCACCAACACGAACTCACCAAAGGCATAAACATAAGAAAGGATATGGAAACTCCGATCACCACAAGAACAGGCCATGATGAACCACAGAACTGGGGATTTTTTTTTTATGCTTGCTGATGAGTAAGGATGGAGATGATGCACATGGTACCATGGACTTCCATTCTGGTCAGACACTACGTGACAGGGCTGCAGTCGTCTTCGCTGGCGTGCTTGTCTGTCGTTCAGTTACTCCCGTGGTATTAGAATTCGGAGGGCTAGTATTTGAAAAGTTGAACAAAAAAATAAACTTGGAGGATGACTTATTGTTTGTTCAACGCATACTTCCATAATGTACCCTGGCAGTTTACTCTTTACTGGCGTGCTCGTCTCTCGTTCAGTCACTCTCGTGGTATAAGAATTCGGATGGCCGAATACTTGAAAAGTAGGAAAAAAAGAAAAGAAAAGTGGGGGATGACTTATCGTTTGTTCTTTGTGCTGTTTGTCAGCATTTTTGTTGGCGGTTTGGTGCCATAAGCAGCATCCCTGTGGAGATATGGACGTGTCGTTATTTTCATCATGGAAGAGAAAGGTACGCAATTTTAAAATTAGGGGTTCCGTCTTTTTCTAAGTTATTCTTCACTGTTAACCTAGTTTCAACTTCATTCGTCGAGGGTGACAAGCGTTTTGAATAAATCATTGATATTGTTCTGGCAAGTTTGACGTTTTATTTTTTTTTTTTTCATTTTTTATTATGTTTTGTTTGTGTTAATCATTGTCGCATTTCTGATGTAAACAGTCGCCACAGAACGATGGTAGTCTAGCTTTGTTGACTTGCTGGTTTTTCCCCCCAAAAACCCTCTTCAGCCGACTTCATCAGATCACGTATGGAACAGAACTAGATTGAAGATGTCCCAAAGGATTTTACAATATACACTAGACTCCGTGGAATAAAAAAAATGGACGTGAGAAAACGTGCATACAAGAAAGCGAAGTCAAGTTCCTGGAGATGGGTTTTCTTTGTATTGCTGAATCATTTGGATGTAAGGACATCGGCCAGAGCGAAACATTGCCCATAAGAAACGCGATTTATTTTTCCATGGATATCATAAAACCTTGACTATGTACGAGAACTTCGGTCGGCAGAAAATTTTCCGTTAAATGGC
>JADBJO010006242.1:42500-62500 GCA_016801955.1 Conus betulinus
TTGTCCCAGTCCCAGAGTTCATTTCTCCTCCATTGAGAGAGCTGGCCGAGTGGGGGGGGGGGGGGGGGGGGGGGGGGGAGGGGGCATGGAGCAGGAACCAACAGGCAGTAAAGTGTGATTACACTGATCGCGGCCTGGACGCCACAAATGGGATCCTGAATTTCTGATGGCCCATCCCAGGCGGCTGTAGACTACACTGCTTTATACCCGCCCCCTCTCTCAAGAGCTTTGATGGTGGTCAGGAACTCTTTCTATTTCTTTGCTGTCTGTCTGTCTGGATGTCCCTAGCTTTCTGTAAGTTTCCGTCTGTTTGTTTGTCTGCCTCTGATTTCAGCTCCTATTTCATTTTCATTTCCATTTCCATATTCAACCTGTGTTTGCTGCTGGGATATTGGATATGTCATATGGCTGCCAACTTCTTCCAGTCTCATTCTCTCTGTGACTCTGTCCTGTGATATGTTTCTACGTTTCTCTCGTTCTCTCTGTGTCTGTCTCTTCCAATCTCTTTGAGTAAGTCCCAACCCATCTACCTCTCATTTTTCCTTATCTGTCTGGCTTCCCCTTCCTCCTGACTCGATCTTTTCTTTCTTGTCTTCCTTCTTTCCTCCCTGTGTCTCTTTCTATCTCTGTCCCCAATCCCTCAATTTCTCTTTGTACTCGTCTCCCTCTAAGAAATCAAATATAACATCACGTAGGAGTATACACTGGGGTTGCAGCGCTTGGAAGCCGCTTGTCTGTGTGTAGTTGGGAAGGAGAGCTGAGGCATTTAGTCTGACTAGCTGAAGTGGCACGAAGCAGGAGAAGATCAAAACTTTCTGTGGGTCTCTTTGTCAGTGCATATCGTAACATGATGATGTCGCATTATTTGCGAAAGACGTAAGATAGTAGATGGCACAGAGAGGATATTGTGGTACAATGTGTCACCCTGGTATAAAATATCACATGGGAACATTTTGTTTCGCTAATGCCGTGTTACAAAATGTCATTCTTCTAAAGAATGTCACCTCATTAGCTCGATGACATATTGTAGTCAACAGGTGACATATTTATGTCCACTATGGAACACACAATAGCCATATGTGTAAGCAAAAAAACATTCAACAGTAAAATGTAACTCTTTTTGTAGCACACTTGCACTCACAAACACAGTATGCTTACTCCGTACGCAACGCGCACAATCACTCCATTCACCCAAAGGAGCACTATCACACACACAAAATTAAGTTTTTCTATAACGCTCCCTTTACTCAATAATAAAGAAAAGGGTCTTAAATCTTCTTTTCACTTCAGTACGTTTTCCAACAATTATTTTTCTTCTCTTCACAAGATATTTCCACACATATAAACAATAATACAATATTCAAAGTTTTATCAAGAATCAAACACACACACACACACACACATATTACACTATCAGTTCATTATATTAAATAATTGCAGTAAAGACAAGTCATCTTCTTGACTTGTCGAGGAGCTTTCGTGCACTGGCTGTACCACCTCTGGACCACCACAGTCTGATCCTCACTAGACTGGTACACCTTAGTCGGGAACACCACTGGACGCTGAGGGATTCTGTAACGAAACCCTAGGTCCAGGGTTAAACCTAAAATGATTTTTTTATTTATTTTTTCTCTTTCTCTCTTTTATTATTCATAGCTCCTTTTTAACTCCTTTTACATTCACTCCAAAATCAAAATAGAATACTCACATGAGTCTTGTTCCGCCAACTTATTCCTACCTACAGTTGGGGTACAGAAAGAAATCTTTATACAACAATATTTTATTATTTATTTTTTCAATTCTTCTTTCTTTTCGCGTTCAACGTTCATCTTTCTTTTTTTTTCCCAAATAGCGCAATATCCTCAAATCTTTTATCATCAAACTTCTGTTATCATTACAATTACACCTTTAATGTAATTGCTTTAACCAGTTTACAACCCCAACTGGTACTCACCTTCTAGGGAATAAGCAACAAGCCTACCCTAGTAGACTTCCAGTCTACATCTACACTCTATACTTAGTGAAACTTTGCCACGCCAGGCATCTTACACCCACCAAGGGTTAAGCACACCCAAACCAGGGTTGCATCGGACAAACCAGTCCAACCATGTAGCACACCCAACCAGGGTTGCACAGGACAATCCTAGTCCTAACTATATTAAAACCCAGGAGGGTTACAATAGGACATCCTCCTATGTCCGTGTCCAGAGCTCCTCTGAAGTAACAATAATTTTCCACCCTTCCTCACATTGGGTGAACACACTTCACAATCCACTCAGCGTCCCACTCTTCCACATCACTTGTGGTTGCACTCCATGAATACAAAAAAGCATCAAAACCGTAGGTTCCATTCCACAATCGCAAAAATTACAAAATCTCTTAACACTCTTTCTTTGATATGAAACTTCTCCATTCACATAACACTTTTCTCATTCACATGACACCCCCAACCTCCGATAAAAAAAATTTGATTCATCAAATTTTTTCCAAAGAAGAGTATAGGAGTTCTCAAAAAAAAATATATATACCATCGACAGTATTCTCAAAAAGACTTTCCCAAAAGAACATGAGTACATGCGAACAGAAAAATGTACATACATAAAAACATTGTTTGCAAAAAAAAAAAAAAAAAAACAGCATCAATGCATCAACTGTCATCCCCGCAAGTAATCAATATTGCACACAACAATATTCCATTACTCACATACAAATATATAAGCTCAACTTTCAACAGCAAAACTTCAAAACACCACCCTGCTTATTGCTGTCGAGACAAAATATCAGCGATCACGTTGCTGGACCCTGAAATTGGATCAACCCTAAAACTGAATTGCTGGATCGCCAAAGACCACACGCAACAGACGGTTATTCTTTGTTTTTGATGTCTTCAAAAACGTCAGAGGTCTGTGATCTGTCTGCAAGACAAAAAACCTGCCTGTCAAGAAACGCTCAAATTTTGCAAGTGCCCACACAATCGCTAAGCATTCCCGTTCAATAGTAGAATACTTTGACTGTGCATCAGTGAACTTCTTACTTGCAAACTGTACAGGATGCAATAAATCTTGATGTTCCTGCAAAAGAACAGCACCCATTCCTGTTGAACTTGCATCAGTCCTGAGGACAAAATCTTTCGCTAAGTTGGGCAAAAGCAAAACAGGAAAAGAATTCAAAACATTTTGAACTGCTGCCAAAGCATTCTGACAATCTACAGTCCAATCAATAGATGATGAATGCTTGGAACCCTTTGTCAACTCAGTTAATGGAGCTGTGAGAGTTGCAAAGTTGGGGACATAACGCCTGTAATAAGATAACAAACCAAGAAGCGAACGAACCTGTTTCTTTGAACATGGGGTTTTGATTGCCAAAATCTTTTCCATTTTCTTCTTTTCGGCTGCATCGAACCCACAGCAATTGTATGCCCCCCAAAAACTCCAGTTTTTTGAAAACCCGCCATGATTTTTGATGGCCTTGCTGTCAAACCAAAAGAACGGAGTCTTTCAAAAACATTTTTCAAACATCTCAGTAGATCACTCCATGTTTGTGAAGCCAGCAAAATATCATAAAAAAAACTGACAGCAGACAGTTCATGCAACCTGAGTTGTCTCATCATTCTAGCAAAAGTTGCCGGTGCATTCTGCAAACCAAAAGGCATTCGCAAAAAATGAAAAAGCCCAAATGGTGTCTGAAAAGCTGTCTTTTCTTTATCTTCATCACTCATCGGTATCTGCCAATAACCTTTGGTCAGATCAATTTTCACAAAATACTTGGCTTGACTCAGTTGACAAAACAAATCCTCCACATCAGGTATTGGTTCAGAATCAAAAACAGTCACTTTTTGTTAAAGCCCTGTAATCAATACAAAATCTGACTGAACCATCTGGTTTTGAAACCAGCACCACAGGAGCCGCATATGGAGAATTTGACTTTTCAATGACCCCAAGATCCAACATGACCTGTACCTCTCTTTCAATGATTTTTTTTTTTGCAAAAGGTAAAGGATACGACTTCATTCGTACAGGAACATCTGTTGTCAACCGTATCCTATGAGGTTCAACACCAACTGCAGATCCTGGCTTGTCTGTAAGTATATCTGTATAATCCTGTAGTAAACACTTTAGTTGAGTCACCTGAGATGGTTTCAAGTCCTCGTTGATCTTGACATCCTCGTAAGTTTCACCTTTTAAGGATAATGTAGGCAGTTGAATAACATCACCACCAGTGTCCTGAACCACACCAACAGCAGTTTCATGAATTACAGGCACCTTGTGAAACACAGAAGGCTTGTCAACAGGTTGTAAATGTTCTGTCACACAATCCGTTGGTAACACACCTGAAATGTCACATGCCAACGCTGAAATCTTATCATCAGGAACAGCAACTTTGTTGATCATAACATCAGATCTGTGAAAGTACTTTTTCAACATGTTAACATGGAAAATTTTCTTCACACCATTCATATCAATCCTGTAATTAACATCAGAACATTTTTCAATGATGACGAATGGTCCTTTCCACATCACATGCATCTTGCTCTTGTCATCTGTCAAAAGCACCAACACACTGTCACCCACAGAAAACACACGCATCTTTGCTCCACGATCAGCATACTTTTTATGCGTAGTTGCACTGCTGTAAGCATTTTCTTGGGCAATACGACATGCATGCATCTGCTATACGATTTTGTAAATTAAAAAACATAATCAAAAAATTTTTTTCTTCTTGAGACACATTGTCCCCAGACCATGACTTTGACAGGATGCTAATAGGTCCTTTTGGTGAACGACCAAAAAGCAACTCAAAAGGAGAGAAACCTGTGCTCTCGTTCGGCAATTCTCTCTGTAAGCAAAAAGTATGGCTGGAATGTATCGATCCCAGTCTGATGGTCTTTCCTTAGAAACTTTTTTCAACATCATCTTGAAAGTACCATTAAATTTCCACGAGCCCATTTGACTGTGGATGGTATGGAGATGTAGTACATGCAGAAATTGAAAGTAAACGAAATATTTCTTTCATGAGATCTGACACAAACTGAGTACCCAAGTCAGATAATATTTCATCAGGAATTCCCATTCTGGAAAAAATAGAAAGTAATGCTTCTGCCACAGAAATGGTATCAATCTTTTTCAAAGGTATAGCCTCAGGATACCTGGTAGCAACATCCATGACAGTGAGCACATAACGAAAACCAGAACTGGAAACATGAAATGGACCAACCAAATCAATACAAACACGACTGAATGGTTCAGTAATGACTGGCATTCTCTGCAAAGGTGCAAATGGTATACGACCTTTGGGAATTGTTTTCTGACAGACATCACATGATTGACAATATTTTGAAACTTGCACACTAACACCAGGCCAAAAAAATGAAGACAACACACGTTGAAGAGTACGTTTGACTCCACAATGACCGAAAACATGGAATCATGTGCAGTATGCAAAACAGTGTCACGTAACGACATAGGAACGACAATCTGCTCCACCACCTGTTCATCTTTAGGAAAAAGACGATATAAAAGATCATTCTTTTTTACGTACACAATATCAGTCACTTTGTCAGGTACCTCAGGAACAACTTTCTGAAACAAATGAGTCAATGTTGTATCTGTCTTTTGTAAATCACTCAAATGTTCAGGAGTCACATCCAATTTTGGGACATGGGGGAGAACCAGGGGTTTTTGACCTTGCCTTTCTTTTTTCTCTTGTAAACGAGTGCTTACCATACAAGGCACAAAAGAACCACATTGTCCTCCACAAGACGTGGAAACACCCTTCAGATTTCCAAGAATGAGGTCTGTCACAGGATCATCAATGACACATGCTGTTATTTTCCTGTAAAATAGGGAGTACAAACATAAACACATGCCACAGGAAATGATTCAATTTTGCCACCAAATGAACGACATTGCTGATGTTCCCCGGTGTATTGGTCTTTTCTGACTAAATCTTTGCGTACACCAGCAGTAGTACATCCAGTGTCTCTCAACAGTGTAGCACCAAACCCATTGACAGTACAAGATTCAATATGTAAACCACTGACATCAGTGTCAGACACTAAAACATGCTGAGTATCTGTAGTAGTTTGCTTGGGATCTGTTGTCAAGCACACATTACCCTGTGCTAGAAAAGGACAGTCTTTTTTCTTGTGAAATATACAGGAACAGTGCCAACAACCATTGTCCGCACCAGATACTGTATTTGGTACTGTACTATGACCAATACCACCACGGTTTGAAAATTGTCCACTGCCACGACTAGCTCTAAATTGACCAGCACGTCGAGTATTGGTATTTCCTCTTGGGTAATAATTTGCATTTGGATTACCCTGTGAAGAAGTTTGTCCAGAATTTTTCTCTTGCCAGTTATAGGAATGTACATTATTCCTGTTTGTATTCCGTCTTTGAGAAAAATTCTGGCCTCCTCTATGACCATACCTGTTGTTTGGTTGAGAACGACACTGACCAAACTGTCCTGATGATGAGCAACATTTGCCAAACACATCACGGTCAGATTTTCTGGCAAAATGCTTCTTCTCCGGTGAGCAGTTCGATACTGATCTGCCAGCTTACACATATCCTCTGCAGTTTTACAAGATCTCTCTTTTAGAAAAATAGATAGGTCTTTGGATACACTTTGTAAAATCTGCTCACGTAACAACAAGTCACGCAAATCAGCATATTCTTTCTGTGTTTGGGCCAATTCAACCAACGATCAAAAAATGACTTGTTTCTAATAAGGAAAGCTGCAAATGATTCGCCTTTTTCTGGACGAACTGAACGAAATTTTTCTCTAAAACCTTCATCTGTATATTGAAACTTCTTTAAAAGTTCAGCTTTCAGCTCTTCCCCATGTAAGAGTATCACGAACTGCCAAACTATGATACAGAGAAAGGGCAGTGCCCTTGAAGAGAGATGCAACATACAATGTCCATTTGTCTTTGCTCCAACCACATGATGAAGCATGGTTTTCAAACCTAAAAAGAAAAGAGTCTATGTCATCACGATTCTCATCAAAAGGGGGTAATTTGGGAATGTAGGAAGTTTTACCTGCAACCTGAACAGGAACAGTATCAGTTTGAGAAACATTTACATTTGCAGATTGTTGAACAGCCTGTTGCTTCAACTGAAGTTCCACTCGTTTTTGTTCAAGTTCCAATCTTCTCATTTCAAGTCATAAGACTTTCTGTTCTTTTCATTTCAAGTTCATCTCTCTGATCTCTCTCTCTCTCTCTCTGTCTATCCCTCTCTTCTTTTTCTAACTGTGCTTGTCTATCCTTCTCTTCTTTCTCTAACTGTGCTTGTCTATCCTCTCTCTTCTTTCTCTGCCTCTGCTACTTTACTTTCTCCTCCCTTTCTTCGCTCTGAGCACCCGCTCTTCACACTGATTAATGTAGGACATCAAAGCATCACCAGACAACTGCAATTTCTGTCCCTGGGACAAAAATCTGTTGAAACGAACGAACCGTTTTCCTCATCCTCCTTCAAATAATGATTGAAATTCCTCAATTTGTTGATCATCTACTGCATCAGCCATCTTTTATGAGAGTGTAGATAACGTTTAAAGAAATCCCACAGCGTGTAAATGGGGTAGGGAAGTTAAGATGTGAAATAAAACACTATTTAAAATAAAACAATGTAAACTTACTTGGCACTGATCACTAGAATACAGAGTTCAAAACATTCAAATTTGTAAAGAACCAAAAAAAGAAAACAATGACGGGACAGAAAAGAATATTTTTTTTCCAGTAAAATTTGATTAAGTATGGAAATGCACCCTTAGTGAAAAAATGTTTTATTTAAGTTAATTTAGTTGGCCAAAAAAAAAATGTGAGAAATAAATTTAGAAATGGCTCTGAAAGACTAAATTTTGAAAAAAGATTTCCGAAATACTATGAAAAAAAAAAATATATTTTTTTAATTATTGCTTTAAACTAAAGTAGAGCACTGTTTTCAAAAAGGAATCCAAAAGAATGTGCCCAAAAAAAACACAATTTTACAAAAAAGATTTTCAACTAAACCCTACAACATTTAAAAATAAAGGGAGCATTTACACACACTAATCAGAAACCCTATTTAAAATAGCAAAAAAAACCTGCCTAAACTTGAAACTAGAGAGGAGCTTATTGTAAAGAATATCAAGAGAATTTTAATTAGAATAGAGACAGAAACCAAGAGAGGCGAAAATTTGAAAAACAGTAGGAAAAGCAAGACAAAGCAAAAGAACCCTTAGGTAGCCCACTAATTGAAACTACCACCCGTAGAACTGGAGACGGGAATACTAAGAACAAGTATACATTACATAAATAACTCACTCACACCATAAGTATAGAAAAGAAAAACAAAATTGGAAATACCAATGAAAATGAATGAAAATATAACAATACTTATTCAACAATGCAGAGGGGAACAAAATAGTATCTTTATAATTGCAATTTGGCAGAGTAACTTTACTTCTATTTTTTTTTTATACAAAGGGGTTCAAAACAATATTTTAGCAGCAGTACTCACTCAACCCCCCCCCAACTAAATCCTATTAAACTTTAACCTAAATTCAAAGACGGGGTCACCACTGTCACACACCCATGTTTGTGCACATCCACACTTGCACTCACAAACACAGTATGCTTACTCCGTACGCAACGCACAATCACTCCATTCACCCAAAGGAGCACTATCACCACAAAATTAAGTTTTCTATAAAACGCTCCCTTTACTCAATAATAAAGAAAAGGGTCTTAAATCTTCTTTTCACTTCAGTACGTTTTCCAACAATTATTTCTTCTCTTCACAAGATATTTCCACATATATAAACAATAATACAATATTCAAAGTTTTATTATCAAGACACACACACACACACACACACACATATTACACTATCAGTTCATTATATTAAATAATTGCAGTAAAGACAAGTCATCTTCTTGACTTGTCGAGGAGCTTTCGTGCACTTGGCTGTACCACCTCTGGGACACCACAGTCTGGATCCTCACTAGACTGGTACACCTTAGTCGGGAACACCACTGGACGCTGAGGGATTCTGTACGAAACCCTAGGTCCAGGGTTAACCTCTAAAATGAATTTTATTTATTTTTTCTCTTTCTCTCTTTTATTATTCATAGCTCCTTTTTAACTCCTTTTACATTCACTCCAAAATCAAAATAGAATACTCACATGAGTCTTGTTCCGCCAACTTATTCCTACCTACAGTTGGGGTACAGAAAGAAATCTTTATACAACAATATTTTATTCATTTATTTTTCAATTCTTCTTTCTTTTCGCGTTCAACGTTCATCTTTCTCTTTTTCCCAAATAGCGCAATATCCTCAAATCTTTATAATCATCAAACTTCTGTTATCATTACAATTACACCTTTAATGTAATTGCTTTAACCAGTTTTACAACCCCAACTGACTCACCTTCTAGGGAATAAGCAACAAGCCTACCCTAGTAGACTTCCAGTCTACATCTACACTCTATACTTAGTGAAACTTTGCCACGCCAGGCATCTTACACCCACCAAGGGTTAAGCACACCCAAACCAGGGTTGCATCGGACAAACCAGTCCAACCATGTAGCACACCCAACCCAGGGTTGCACAGGACAATCCTAGTCCTACTATATATTAAAACCCAGGAGGGTTACAATAGGACATCCTCCTATGTCCGTGTCCAGAGCTCCTCTGAAGTAACAATAATTTTCCACCCTTCCTCACATTGGGTGAACACACTTCACAATCCACTCAGCGTCCCACTCTTCCACATCACTGGTGGTTGCACTCCATGAATACAAAAAAGCATCAAAACCGTAGGTTCCATTCCACAATCGCAAAAAACAAATATGCTGGGAATGTGTGCCAGACACCAGCATGTGATAAAGCAATCAATGGAAACAGAAAGAAATACAAAATATACACAAGCCAAAAATTGACAGAAAGCCATAAAGAACATAGAAAACCCAACACAAATATAAATAAAGTTTGTGTGCTGAAGTAAAAAAAAAAAAAAAAGGTTCTCCTTCATGATGAGGATATCTCAAATCAAAAACATAAGAAATGGAAAACATGTGACTGAAATGAACAATTGTGTCAGTTTACCCTCTTTTCCAATTAATTGAAATCTTAAACGATTTCCCAATCATTTTTAGTGCACTAGATATCTATTACAGAAGCTAAAGAATAAAAATTGTAAGGCATGCACACTTGTTCTTAGCAATCCCTTCTATGCGTCTCCTATTGGAACATACAAAGAAGTGAGCTAATTACCATTAGATGAACAGAAAAAAGTAGCAAGTTTAAGTTCTCTCTCTCTCTCTCTCTCTCTCTCTCTCTCTCTCTCTCTCTCTCTCACACCCTCACATTGTTACAGGCCGGAGGCCTGTTACACTAAGATTGTTCTCTCTCTCTCTCTCTCTCTCTCTCTCTCTCTCTCTCTCTCTCTCTCTCTCTCTCTCTCTCTTAAAATCGTATCATATAATAGCTGCTGAATTCAAGTGCACACATGGGCACACACGCACATGCATGCACAAACAAATCGAATAATGTGACAAAAAAGTGTGTGTCTGTGTGTGTGCGTGCGTGAGTGCGTCGATGCGTGCGTGCGTGCGTGCATGCGTGCGTGCATGCGTGCGTGTGTGTGTGCGTGCGTGCGTGCGTGCGTGCGTGCGTGCGTGCGTGCGTGCGTGTGTGTGTGTGTGTGTGTGTGTGTGTGTGTGTGTGTGTGTGTGTGTGTGTGTGTGTGTGTGTGTGTGTGTGTGTGTGTGTGTGTGTGTGTGTGTGTGTGTGTGTGTGTGTGTGTGTGCCTCTGTTTTTTCTGTGTTAAATTACCCTTTGGATCCCCGATGCCCCCCACTCCCCTCCCCAGCCTCTATAGCAGTCTCTCCTTGTCTCCCCTCTGTCTTTATTTCTCTACTCTCCTCCCTCTTATGAACACACCAGCTCCATTCTAATTGCTGTCCGTCATGACAAGATAGAGGGTGCCACACTGTCCCCCAAAGCCCGTTTCTCCTCCATTGAGATAAGAGAGCTGCCCCCAGAACAGGCCGAGCGGGGAGGTGGCATGGAGCAGGAACCAACAGGCAGTAAAGTGTGATCACACTAATCGCGGCCTGGACGGCACAAACGGAGTCCTGAATTTCTGATGGCCCATCCCAGGCGGCTGTAGATTCTCGCCTCCTCCATAGCAGCGCTCTCTGAGGAGCTCTGATGATGATTAACATTTCGTTTTCTTTTGTTTCGTTATCTGTTTCTCTGATTACTCTAGCTTTCTGTTAGTCTGACCCTCTCTGTCTGTTGAGTTGCTTGTGTCTGTTTCTCTTCATTTTGATTTCCAGTCTTGACCTATGTTAGTAGATAGGATAATGCATGGTAGATCAGTATTGTTGGCAGTCCTATGCAGTGTAATTCTCTGTGTCTTTTCCATGGTATGGTGTTTTGTACGTCTGTCGTTCGCAGTATCTCTCTGAGTCTGTCTCTTCCTATTTATTTGGGTCAATCTCCTGGCCCATCCTTTTCATCTGTCTTCATTTCTCAGCCTGCCTTCTAAATTTCTTCTCATGTCTCCTCATTGTCTCTGTCTGTCTTTCTCTGTTTGTCCCCCCTCTCCCTACCAAATCCATCTTTTTATCTTCCTTCCCTACTGCAGTATGAGCAAAAATCACAGTTTGGGGATTCTCTCTACTACTGGATCACACGGCATTGAATAGAAGGACACACTGGTGTCCAAAGGCCTGCTGGAGAGGAAGGACAGCTGCCCCCAGAGGACCTGGGCGAACAGAGATACCGCTGAGAGGGAACCAGCCAAATGTGTGGTTGTTTCTGTCTATCACTGCATGTCAAGGCACGATGCAGGACAGGAGGGGGTCCCAGCGTTAGCCAAAGATGTGCTGAGGAGAGCTGCCCCAAAGCTGGCAGGGCCACTTACGTGGCATAGAGTAGGATCCAATGAAACCTGTGCTTTCTCTCTCGATCACGGCATGAGGGAATGAGGGAGAAGGACACCCTGGTGTCGCAGTGTTCGCTGAAAACATGAGGCACGAAAGCAGGCTGGTTGGCAGTGATGGCGTGGAGCAGGAATCAAAGTAGTGAAGAGTGATTACACTGGACGGGTCACACAGGGTCCTGAATTACCAATGGTCCAAAACAAATTGTAAGCGTGATTAATACCGAGCTGCCAAGAAAACGTAGACAAACGAGTTACAAGACAAAACACGACGCGTTTCGACCTCTTAGGTCTTCTTCAGGCAAGATGCAAAACTTTCAGGACAACGAAAGTGAAGGAGCAATCACTTGTCTTCATTCACTGCAGCGCAAGATGGGCGTTGAATTCAACGCTGAAGTGAATGAAGGTAAGTGATTGCTCGTTCATTTTCGTTGTCCCGAGTGGGTACTAATGAAATTCATCCTCTGTTTTTCTGTTTGACAATCATCTCCTCTGATCACATCACTGTGAATGTGAATAATTCCCACGTCATTGTGAATGTGATAAAATTCCCACATCTTTGTGAATGTGACAAATTCCCACGTCATTGTGAATATGACAAATTCCCACGTCATTGTGAATGTGACATTTTCCCACGTCATTGTGAATTTGACTGGTCTTTGTGTGTGTGTGTGTGTTTTTTTTCCAGTCTGGATGTCTGCATCTTTCCGTATGTCAGTGTTTGTGTGTTAATGTTTTGTTCCGATTCTTACCTCCTTTCTTTTAACCATCGTAAACTCTGTTTGTCTGTCTCTGTCCAGTCTATCTTTCCTGTCCGTCTGTCCGTTTGTCTCTCTGTCTCTATCTTGCTGTCCCTCTCTGTCTATCTGCTCTCCTTTCCTTATCATCTCTGTTTCTTTCCTTTCTTATTCCACTTCTTCGCATTATGTCACCCCCCCCCTCCAGATTCCCAACACACACACACACACACACACACACACACACACACACACACACACACACACACACACACACACACACACACACGAGCACACACGTACGCGCATGCACATTACTTCATCGGTTTTTTTTTCTTTGTCTTTTCTTTTTTTTTTTTTTTTTTTTCCAACTGACTGGTCTAAGGAACTGAACTCTGATGGCCTCTGCTGGTGGTGTGCGAGCTATAAGATATCAAGGCTCGTCTGACCAAGCTCTGAAGCAATAAGAAAACAAAACGCTCTTCCTATTTTGATGATTAGTTGCATCGACATTGTAACCGGATTTACTGGTATCGTGTGCTGTCTTGAATAGCCCTTTACACAGTGTTTCAACCGACGGTATGAAATGTTCTTGCTGAGGTGTATACCCACTTTTGCTGGTCTAAAAGGAGCGCACACACACACACACACACACACACACACACACACACACACACACACACACACACACAAAATAGTTCATGGATTCCACCGGCTGCTTGTACTTTTGTACCGTATGACGTTTCTGTTTATGATTAGCATGTATATCTAGTCTGTCTGTCTGTCTGGCTGTTCATATCTGTCCGTATGTCTGTCTTTGTATGTCTGCCTTTGACTCAGGCTCTTTCTTCCTTTCTGGCTCTATCATCTTTTCTGGCTCTCTCTTCTTTTCTTTTTTCAAGAAGAAACCCTCATTATTCGCCAAGATAATGTCAAGCACATCAGCATAGTCTCTCTGTCTCTCTCTCTTGCTGTCTCTGTCTGTCAGTCTGTTCAACCTCTTCTTGTCTGCCGCCGTTTGTGCCGTTACGTGTTCCATTCCTTTCCCCCTTCTCTCCCTCCCCAGTCTTTCTCACCTTCTTAACTCTCTATCATTGCGAAATAGGCGACGGAGAAGCACGCTGTAGTCTCCCGATGTTTGACAAAGGCTTTGTTCTGGACAAAGCCGACTGCCAGGGTTGGCATGTGGCAGGTGCCAACAAGCAGTAAGAGTAATTGTAATGAGACTCCTCTCTCTCTCTCTCTCTCTCTCTCCTCTCTCTCTCTCTCTCTCTCTCTCTCTCTGTATGTATGTATGAATGTATGTATGTATGTAAATATGTATGTATGTATGTATGTGTGTGAGTGCGCGCGCGCGCGCGCGCGTCTCCCTCTGTCTACCGGGCTGCCTCCCTGTCTCTCCTCTTCTATTCTTACCTACCTCCCCTTCACCTCCGTCTCATTCCACCCGTCTTCTTGCCTCCCTCCCCATCCCTTCTCTCTCCAGCCCCCCCCCCCCCCCCCCCCCCTCTCTCTGCCTCTCTCTCACTGTTTAAAATAACGAAATCAGTGGTGGCTTCTCTCTCAGTCACATCATGTCGTCGTGTGACGGAGGAGGACACCCTGGTGTCCCATTGTTGATCTGTTCCTTCTGCCATGAGGTGAATGAGCTGGCCCAGAGCACACCAAGCGGCTGAGGTGGTACGGAGCGGGAGCCAACAAACAGCTGGCCCAGAGCACACCAACCGGCTGAGGTGTATGGAGCAGGAGCCAACAAACATCAGGTCCAGAGCACACCAACCGGTTGAGGTGTATGGAGCAGGAGCCAACAAACATCAGGCCAGAGCACACCAAGCGGTTGAGGTGGTATGGACCGGGAGCCAACAAAGAGCTGGCCCAGAGAGCACACCAAGCGGCTGAGGTGGTATGGAGTGGGAGCCAACAAAACACCTAAGAGTAATTATATTGATTCAGAAACGGACAGGACAAAGATGCCTTATATCATATACGGTTCGTCGTCACACGTCACTGTACATCACAATGTTTTATGATCCAATAACTAACTCCCGTCTGCTCTTTTCGCCCATTTCTCACACACGGACTGTCCCTCTCTATTCTTCATCAGTGAACAGAGCACTCACGTGGTGAACGTCAGTCACACAAGATCCTTGAGAAGTTAAGGTTCAGCGAAGTAGGGGCTGGGATGGCGGATTGATGAAAGGGAATGAGACAGAAAGAACATGAAACAGGGAGAGAGGTGGGAAGAACTCTCTCAACAATTCATACTCAAATACTTTAATTGCAAAGGCCACCGACCTATATGCAACGCGGGCGAGAGCAAAAGTAGAACACACACGCGCGTTGTGCATATACTGACAATTATGAAAGAAAATATTTGCATAACAAATGTTCTTCCTGAAATATACTCTGGCATTTGTGCGTTAACTGATAAGTTTCTGTCTTCGTTTTAGTGCTTTGAAAATGAATAAGAGCGAGTTACAATTCTCTTTTCATTTTTTGCAGTAGAAGAAGCAATGACACTTAATGAACATTTCTAGTATGAGGCAAAATGTATTTCTCTCTTGAATCTTTATAGGAGAAAGACACCGTGCGCCAGTGTTTGCCAAAGACTTTGTCCTCCTCATGAAATAGTGGGACTGCACCTGAATGGGCCGACCAGCTGATGCGGCATGAAGCGACAGGCAGTAAAGTGTGATTATGCTGATGGAGGCCTGGACGGCTCAAAGGGGGTCCTGAATGACTAACACACTGCTCTATGCCCACAGGATCTGACTCCCAGTCCCTTCTCCATGGCTATGTCCTCCTCCCTTCGCCAAGTGAACAGACCACAGCACGGTGCTCAGCTGCTGTCAGACATGACAGATGAGAGAGAGAGAGAGAGAGAGAGAGAGAGAGAGAGAGAGAGAGAGAGAGAGAGAGAGAGAGAGAGAGAGAGAGAGAGATAGAGAGAGAGAGAGAGAGAGAGAGAGAGAGAGAGAGAGAGAGAGAGATAGACAGAGAGAGAGAGAGACAGACAGACAGGCAGACAGAGAGAGAGAGAGAGAGACAGACAGACAGACAGACAGACAGACAGACAGACAGACAGACAGACAGACAGACAGACAGACAGACAGACAGCAGACAGACAGACAGACAGACAGAGAAGGAGGAAAGTGAGGCATTGTGGAGATAGTAAGTCGGAAAGGGAAAACGCAAGCCATCAGAAAGGGTTCGAAGAACTGACCTTAGAGAGACACATTTCTGTTCCCTCCCTTCCTTTCCCTCCTCTCTGTCTCTGTTCTCTCTCTCTCTGTCTCTCTGTCTCTCTCTCTCTCTGTCTCTGTCTCTCTCCCTGTCTCTGCCTCTGTCTTCCTTTTTAGCGTGGCATATCTGCAGAATGTTGCGGTTGGCTTTCTCAATATGTGTGTGTGTGTGTGTGTGTGTGTGTGTGTGTGTGTGTGTGTGTGTGTGTGTGTGTGTGTGTGTGTGTGCGCGAGTGTGAGTGTGTGCTTGCATGTGTGCGTATGGTGTGGTGTGGTGTAGTGTGGTGTGTGTGTGTGTGTGTGTGTGTGTGTGTGTGTGTGTGTGTGTGTGTGTGTGTGTGTGTGTGTGTGTGTGCGCGCGCGCATGCACGCGCGTGTGTGTGCACGCCTCGTGTGTGTGCATGTGAGTGTGTGCGCGCTGATGAAGTACGTACGTAATAGTGTCTGCGGGTAGGTGTGTGTGATCTCTGATATATCGACCATCGTCTGATGGCGCCGAGGGCCTGTGCAGAGAGCGGTCGTCTGCCCCCAGGTTACTGTCTGTCTGTGATTGGATGCATTGAAACGTGTAGGGATTTCATTGGCATCTGGTGCTGTGTTTGGTGCCTTCATTTGAGAGTCTACCTTCCTTCCAGCCGCTCCTCCACACCCCCTTCCATAATCATCTTTCCTTATCTCCTTCTCCGCCCCTTCTACTCTCTGACCCCTTACCTTCTGACCCCAAACTTTCTTTTCTGTATGTACTGCGCGTGCTATAGACAGCGTTTTTTGGAATAAAAACATCAAAATGTCAAAGTCCCCTCTCCTCTCTCTCTCTCTCTCTCTCTCTCTCTCTCTCTCTCTCTCTCTCTCTCTCCTTCTCTCTCCTTGTGTGTGTGTGTGTGTGTGTGTGTGTGTGTGTGTGTGTGTGTGTGTGTGTGTGTGTGTGTGTGTGTGTGAGTGCACGCGCGCCCGCGTGCGCTTTTTCATGCTGTTGTTTCTAGCTTTATATTTGTCGCCCTCTGTGTCTTTGGGTCTGTACATTTGTCTGTTGGTGTGTCTCGGTTTCGTTTGTGTTTCTTCATCTCTTTCTCTCACCTCGTCTGACAGCTACGAACAGCCAGTTGGCCCTCCTTTATCTTGAAAGTTATCTAATAAACAAAAGGTGACAATGTAGACAGCAGGTGTTTAGTTGCTGTTGGGAATTGTAAATGAAAAAAAATCCAAACTCTTTCCTTTTAAAAGCACAATACAATACATTTTGTATTGCGCTCCTCAGAGACAGAAACGTTTAGTTACTGCGGGTGGCATAAACTACATATCTAACTTTCGTTTTATGTATTAAGTAATAGTCGCACCATTGCTGCAAGCAAGCTTGGTCGATAATCATTAGTGTGACTTCGGCAGTTCGAGGAAGGAAACACGGATGGATTAGTAATTTAAAGTGGATGCTTACAGCGAACAAAATTGGTATGACGTGGCTTCGTAAAGGGGATGAGTATGAAAGACTGTTTAAGTTGGAACGAAAAGTGCGCAGAATCTGAAGGTTTTAACAGACAATCAAGGATGGACAACAACGTGAATCTTCATGGTTCCACTCCTCAAAAGCAATAACAAAAATTTCATTATTGTAATTTCTAATATGCTTGCTAGATTGTAAAAAAGAAGCCCAGCAGAAACCTTGGTTTGAATGTCGTTATGACATGTTACTTTAAATGACATATGTTTCAGGTTATTATGGTGTGAGAGATGACGAAGACTGCAGAAACAGCACGTGTTTTTTTGTATCTTCTGATGATGACAAAGCCTTGTCAGTCAAATAAGTCGCTGAGGCTACTTCTTTCAGGACAAAGAAATGCTCACAAATAATATTTGCATCATAATAGTTTATGAAGGATTTTTCTTTTTTATAGGTTTGTATCATCTGTTAGATACCTGTTCTCTTTCTCTTCTCCCCTCTAGTTTTCATCCATACTTTATGTTTTTCCTCCTTTCTCTCGCATCTTTCATCTCATTCCCTCCATCCCTTGCACTCTCTGTCTGCCTGTTTCTGTATCTCTCTCCCCATCTCTCTCTCTGTCTCTCTCTGTGTCTCTGTCTCTCTGTCTCTGTCTTTTTCCGTCTGTCTGTCTGTCTCTCGTTCTCTTCATCCCGCCCTCGTTCTCTCATTCATTGTCTCTGACCCTCTCTCTCCATCCGTCTGTCTGTGGTCTGCTTATCTGTCTCTCTGGTCTCTGTAGCTATGTCTGTCTGTCTGTCTGTCATTCTGTCTGTCTGTCTGTCTGTCTCTGTTTTTCTTCTCTGTCGCTGACTGTCTGTCTGTCTGTCAGTCTGTGTCTGTCTGTCTGTCTGTCTGTCTGTCTGTCTGTCTCTCTCTCTCTCTCTCTCTCTCTCTAGTGTGAGAGATATGTAACTGATATTAAATTCTAAATTTCGCAAATTGTTCGTGAGATTTCGACTTGGCATTAGTGATCTGAATGTCCATCAAATATATAAACTAAAAATAAAAAAAAATCCATCCATTCTGTAATCAAATCGAGGACGAATTATATTTTTTGATTGTTCCATCCTATAAAGATTTAAGAGATAAATACATTTTGCCTCATAGTGTCATGTGTCAAGTGTCATTGCTTCTTTTACTGCAAAATGAAAAGAGAATTGTTACTCGTGCTGTAGCTATGTTCATTTTCAAAATGCTAAAACGGAGAGAGGAACTTTTATCAGTTAACACACAAATGCCAGAGTAATTTCAGGAAGAAATTTTTGTTATACAAATATTTTCTTTTAATAATTTTCAGTATATGTGCCGAGCAGCGTGTGTGTTCTACTTTTGTTCTTGACCTCATTGCACTGTAGGAAGGGACGAACGTAGTCCTGAATTACTAACAGCGGCCGCCACACGCACCTGGAGGCTAACCTGCACACTGCTGCTGTATAACAAACTTCCATTTGATTCCATGCCCACAGAGGTCGGCCAGGCGATAAACAAAGTAAACTGATGTGATCCCAACGCCCACTTCTCCTTTTGCCTCTGAATAGAGGAAAGCACCGTGATCTGGCCACCCTTAGAGGTGTTGAGAGAGAGAGAGAGAGAGAGAGAGCGAGAGAGAGAGAGAGAGAGAGAGAGAGAGAGAGAGAGAGAGAGAGAGAGAGAGAGAGACAGACAGACAGACAGACAGACAGACAGACCGACTGACTCCAGATGTTCATTTATGTAGACTGCAAGTGATTGTCTTTAGACGCAATATGAACCGAAGACAACAAAGACTTTCCACATTCATAAGATCGGCCGCGGATATAAATCAAGCTCGGACACACGTTTTGCACACACAGAACCACAAAGTCCAATGATTCTTTTTTTTTTTTTCTGTTCCTTTTGATTGCTCCTATCTTTCCTACTGTTACAGTTTGCTCGCGTGCGCTTGACTAAGCAAACGACGTGCACCTCGTATGTACGAAGTTATGTGACAAGCGCGGATAAAGCAAGTTCACCCTCCTTCACAGCCGCTGTGCTCGATGAATGTAATCGTAACTGTCCCATTTTATTTTCTTCTCCAATACAGTTTTATCTCTTCAGCTCAAGGTATAGCCGTATATCTAGGGTTTTATTGTCATCGTCGTATGTAGATGTTTTGCCGGGGCATTCCTCCTGAAATGATCTTATGGACATAGCTGAGTTAAACAAAAAAACAAAAAGCTCTTGTCTGATTTATGGTTTGTTTCTCTGTCCAGACACAGACAAAGCCATACTCCTAAGCAAGCGTTGCCTAACCGACCACCAGAGAAACCCTGTCCCAGACACAGACACAGACATCAAGTATAGCATTTAAACATGGAACAATCTAGGTGCCCCTCCCCCCACCCATCCACAATGCGCGCGCGCGCACACACACACACACACACACACACACACACACACACATGCACGCACACACATGCGCGCGCGCACGCGCGCACGCACGCACGTACGTACGCACGCACGCACGCACGCACGCACACACACACACACACACACACACACCAGTACACACACACACAAGTACACACACACACACACACACACACACACACACACACACACACACACACACACACACACACACA
>JADBJO010006242.1:67500-72500 GCA_016801955.1 Conus betulinus
TTGGAAGGATCTTTTTCCTTCTCAGTTGAGAGTTTAGAAGAAAACTTTCAGCGAATTTGAAGGATGCCAGAAAAAGTGGTGAAAGGACTTGGACCGTTCTGTAACGGTCGAAGCTCAGTCCAAGTATGAAAACAAAGTACATCAAATCCTTGTTGACAGAGAGGCCAGGTTATATGACTTGTTCAAGGGAATGAAAACAAGCCAACCTTGGTAACCCTCATGCATGTCAGCACTGTCAGAAGAGAATGGGAATGCCCAGCGTCTCATCAACCAGTAACAAAACAGTCAGCGGCCCAGTTCGCCTTGTGATGGTAGCCCCTGCTTTGAATTCCCACCCATGCTTGTGATGCTGTTCACCCTCTGCTACTGGGTGTGTGGTATGCTGGGCTGGAAATGAAATGAGGATGACCCAAATCTATCAGCTTTGGAACGGCACACAGGATGTGTATGCTTGCAACAACAACAACAACAAAGTAATCACGTGCTGTGAAATGACATTACTGACTCAAAGACGTGCATCATGTTTATGATTTGGGAACATTTTTATATACAAATACATACTTTCGTAAACGGGGAGACATTTATATAAATTTCCATTTACAAATGTATACTGTCGTAAATAGGGGGAAATGTATATGCATTTTTATTTACAGATATATAAAGTCGTAAATAGGGAGAAATTTATATCAATTTTCATTTACAAATATATGCTGTCGAAAAAGGATAGGGGGGGGGGGGGGGGGGGGGGGGGGATTTCATTTACAAGTATATACTGTCGTAAATAGGGTAGAAATTTATATGAATTTTCATTTACAAATATATACTGTCGTAAAAAGGGTAGAAATCTATATAAATTATTTACAAAAACATATACTGTCGTAAACAGGGGTGAAACTTATATACATTTTCATTTGCAAACATATACTGTCGTAAATAGGATAGAAATTTATATAAATTTTCATTTACAAATATATACTGTCGTAAATAGGGTAGAAATCTATATAAATTATTTACAAACATGGACTGTCGTAGATAGGAGAGAAATGTACGAGAGTGATTCAGGATGCACTGGACATTTGTACATGTTTATTATTTTGCTTTATTTCCTTTTCTCAATTCCAGGCGATAAATGCTCACCATTTTTGCTTTATTTTCCTTTTCTCAATTCCAGGTGATAAATGCTCACCATTTTTGTTTTATTTTCCTTTTCTCAATTCCAGGTGATAAATAGATGTTTGTTTCTTATCATTAGAACCACAAACTATGTTTTATCTCACTATATACATGGTGTAAAGTACACATACATTCAGACACTGATGTCTATGGATGGAGTGAGGGACAGGGGGCAAAAAGGAGAGATGACAGACACTCTCTCTCCTTCTACTACGCACACACACACACACACACACACACACACACACACACACACACACACACACACACACACACACATGAAACACACACACACACGCAGCACACATATATGTAACAAACACATAAGCGCGTGCACACACGCGCGCGCGCGCGCGCGCACACACACACACACACACACACACACACACACACACACACACACACACACAAGCACACATACACACATGCAAGCACATATAAATGAATGCATATGCACACACATGCCCACCAGGAGTGTTGGGGGTGGAAAGGGGGGAAGTGGAGGAATCCTATCCTACCGATCCTACCTATTTGAGAAGATTCCCAAACTCAAAGGTAGTCAACTTCTGTCATGACGTGCCAGATATTTTTTATAGAATCACTCAATTCTATACCCCCCCCCCCCCCCCCCCCCCAACCTTCTTCCACACGCTCACACACATTCCCTTTTCCTTCCCGCTCCCTCCCTCTTCCTCTAAAGCTGAAACTCAAGCCTGTGAACCAGAGTAGCACCCTCACTCTAACGACTTGTCCGCGATTTTTCGGTAATCAGTCACATCCTGTGACGTGATGCGCGGTACAGGAGAGGTGCTCAAGCGAAACTATCGATCTGTGGGTCGGAGCAGACACGATCGAACGAATCCCCAGCGGCCCAGAAATACCTCCCTCAAATCATCGCAGTGACACGCGCCGCTTAGAGAGTGGTTTTGATAAAGGACTGGTCCTCCGTTTAGCTTCAGAGATAACTGTGCGTGCCTGCTTGTGACCCTCCTAACGCTGTGTGAGTCATGCTGGACCTGTAGGTCATTTTCAGTTCTTTTTTCTCTAACTAATCTTGAAATGCTCATCTGAATGATAACGGTTGTCTGGAATCGGACTGATGAAATAAGATATGTGCATTTTAACGTTGGTTCCCCAGAATAGAAACTTCTGAGAACACTAAACTACATTGTGACGTTTTATGTCAGCATCAGAATGAATAAATACACTATGTGAAACATTTCAATCCACTCGGGTATTGAACTGTGCAAACTCCGGTGCCTGTCATACTGATTAAAGATAGTAAGATGGTTTCGCAATTGAATTCTAAGATTAACTGAACATCATTTATTATTGTAGGAGATGGGTGAAAAGTGAATGAGGTGTGAAATGATCCATTATGTGGTTGAAAATCACAGTTCACACAATCGGAGGCGCAACAAAGGGTTAGAAAGATATTTGAGGTACGTTGGCTTCCTTACTCATGTGCGAGAACAGACCCCCCCCCCCCCTCCCCCTCCCCCTCCACCCACCACCCAAAATATGAGCCCAAAGCCTTAAACACAACAACGACAGGAAAAGCCAAAGTAGAAAGTGCCAAGCAGACAACTTGACTTTGCTGGATGAAATCTTCATCATGCAGGTTCTGTAAACAAGCGTGAACTGAGGCTACTTCTTGAGCTGTCTGTTCAGTAAATCCAATGCATCGCACATGCATACGCCTTGATGCCAAACAGACTGAAATGTGGACTGACAGGTACGTGCATTGGGTATACAAAAAAAAATCAATCAATCACTAGCCGCTTTGGCGAAGTGACCAGCGTTGCGAACTTCCAGCTAGCCAGTCGTGGGTTCAATTCCCATCAGAGCCATTTACTTGTGGGATTTTTCTGCCCCAACATGCTGTTACCCAGAGCTGATTTTCCTATGGGCTCAGCTGAAAGACTGGGACCACACAGTCGTGTTTTATCCATTTAAAAGAAGCGTCTCTGAGGGTGTTGCTCAAATGTCCTGACTAGCACTGCAGGTGTTCGCATCTCTCAAGCCTGGTTAACGTCGGGATATATCATGAAAATAAGCGCAGAATCTGAGCTCTCCACAACGCCCCTTTGTTAGTTAAATGAAACAAAATCTGCCAGCTACTTCGTGCTGAGAATGTGTTAAAGCTGGCTGTTGTTTTCATAAAAGGAAAGAACAGTTAACATAGTTGCCATCTTTCCCGAATTTTTCTAGAATTTTCCTAATTTAGAAATAATTTCCTCAATTCCGAAATTCGAGGGAAAAAAAAAAAAAAAAAAAAAAAAAAAAAAAAAAACCAGATTGACAAAATTTTGTTTTAAATTGTAGGGCTTGGGAGAGGGGTGTCTGTAATTTCTTTTTAATAAATTGACAAAATATTGCAGAATAAATCCCAAACAATGTTTCTGTTCAAATCTCATGTTCGTCAGCTCAAAGAAAGAACAACGATAACAAAAACAACAAAAGGGAAGTGCGGGGGGGGGGGGGGGGGGGGGGGGGGGGTGGTGGAGGTAGAAGTATTTTCGGTCAAAGACGAACTGCCCCCCCCCCCCCTCCCTTCAGTTCAACCCACCTCTTTCATCCAACAGTTCCCAAATTTTGACTCTAGCACGTACGATTTTAAGTAGTTCTGTTTTTTTGCTTCTGGAATTCCATAATACAGTTACTGAAATGTGGGGCTACTTTACACAGAGCTGATCACATTTGTTTTGCCATGTCGTCTTTCTCGTTTACAGCAGAGATCTGAATGCTCTTAATTGAGTGTATTATAAAGTAAAATTGATATTAGTTAAAATTGATAGGTTATCCCCCCCCCCCCCCTACGCCCTGGTAGAGGGCACAGCATTCTGTGTTCAGTGCTCTGGCGCTCACGTGACTCGTCTTCATCTGTGCATGATACTCTGTGATCGCAAGGTGACTGACAGCAATCGTGTTTATGATCATTATGTAGGTCTCGTCTTTGTCAACATTAAGTTGGGTCTCTCACTACTGCCCATCTGTCTGTCCGTCTGTGGACGGCTGTGTGTCTGTCTGATTTCCTTTTCCTTCTTTTCTTTCATCTGTTTCTCAATACTGTGGTCCAGTTTTCGTACTGTTTCTCTCCCACGCTCACTTCCACGGATTCTCTTCCTTTTCTCTGGCGCTCTGTGTAGACGCATGGATTGTGTGTAAGCCTGTCTGTCTGTATGTGTGTCTATGTGTCTCTGTGTGTGTGTGTGTGTCTGTGTGTGTGTGTGTGTGTGTGTGTGTGTGTCTCTCTCTCTCTCTCTCTGTCTCTTTCTCTCTGTGTGTCTGTGTGTGTGTCTCTTTCCTCTGTCTTTTTTCCCCATCCCTCCATCTCCACAGAGATGATACGACAAGAGAGAGAGAGAGAGAGAGAGAGAGAGAGAGAGAGAGAGAGAGAGAGAGAGAGAGAGAGAGAGAGGTGTGTGTGTGTGTGTGTGTGTGTGTGTGTGTGTGTGTGTGTGTGTGTTGTAAATCACGCCTTTGTTTTTTTTCATATCAGAAACTTTTCCATTGTCGACGAGCGTGTTGTGATATTCTGTAACAATAGCCTGATTACCCACCCACCCACCCACCCACTGACACCCTATTTCCGTGCTCAACCCCCTACAACCCCACATGACCCTCCCTCGGGTCCCCAGCACTAGCTTCTGTCTTCCCTTATCGTCCCCCCCCCCCCCCCCCCCCCCCCCCCCCCCCCCCCCCCTTCTTCCTGCTGCTCCATCCCGTTCCAGTCCTCTATAACGGCCCGTCAGACACTGATTAAATTTCACTGTTTGTGCGTGTATGCAGGCATCAGTGCAATATCAGCCCAATTTGTCAACAGG
>JADBJO010006242.1:75000-92500 GCA_016801955.1 Conus betulinus
CTTTGTTTAGTTTTCAAAACTTACAAAACGCACTGGCGACTAATAGAACATACAGAGAAGGTGCAAGGAGCAAATGTGCGTACTTGAAGTTTCACGATGAACGCACGATGAAAACACTAATTAGCGCTGTTATGGTCTCACTTGTAACAACAGCATTGCATCGGACATGCCTTTTCCAAAGGTTTTTGGAAATAACACAGAACAGAGACGAAAGTCTAAACCAGTAAGTTCAGTGAGCGAACTGTGGTAGTTTGCATACTGGTGGTCACTTACACAGTTTTAGTTTTCGTTGTGAGTTTCGTTATAATTGTATAAATTACTTGTGTTAAATTTGTCCCCCATTTTTCATAATAGATAAAAAACTAACCCTGATTGTTAATGAAAAATACGTTGATGAATTTGCAGTATATTAAGTGAATTGAAATCAGAGAAGCAACTCCCATAACACTAGAGACGATAGTGACTGAAGGAGACAAAACCCCAAGAGACCTCAGATTTTCGAAAGAACGAAAGTTTTTTGAAGTACAAAGCTATGGTTCTGAAGGCAAATCGATAGATTTTTGTACAAATATGAGAACTGTCAAGGAAATGTAGAAGTAACCAAAGACAAAAACCAGAATCACTTTCTCACTTACTTTCTTGCCCATTCATTCATTTGTTCGTTCTCAGTACTATCAGGTACATGCGTGTGCACGTACATTTTCATCGTCTCTTCAAACCTATTTTGTTAAAAGAAACATACAAACTAGAATTGAACCAAAGACAACATGCCATGGAATACCACTTGCACAGACTAGGGTGGCTGCTGTCAGGAGAGTATCTGTCAATTTCATCTTGTCTGCTGGGGACCAGCAGCCAAGTAGAGTGTCTTTTAGAGATGGCCTGGCTTTTGTCTGTTCTTCCTTGTCTTTGATGTTCTTTTGTTTTCTTAGTTACTCGTATCGACAGGAAGAATGTTAATCAAAATAACGTTTATTTTCTCTCCCTGAACGAACAGAGACTTGGTGAACTAATCAAATGCAAAACAAAACCATTCTTTTTTTTTTTTTCCAATTCCCTGAAAGGTCACTTTTTATTAGTCCATTACAACATCTTTTAAGTATAAAGAGAAACTGTAAACGTGCGTCCAGTCAAACAAAAATAAATCAAGCACCACTGAACACCACCGAAGTGACTGGGCAGCAGTGCAGTGTCTCCTCCGGTGGGTTGCCTCTTGACGACTTGATATTGACTGTTCCCTGTGGATTGTCGGTGCCGGGGCTGCGGCGGGGCCGACCGGACTGTGGCTGTGGACGGGGTGTCGGAATGAGCAGCGTGGGTGCACTGCCTCTGAGGTGGAGCAGAGGTTGGGACAGCAAAAAAAAAAAAAAAAAAAAAAAAAAAAAAAAAAAATCGAATACTGTCTAAATGAAGCCGTCACAAAACAAAACAACAACAACAACAACAACAACAAGCAAAACAAAACAAAAACAAGAAATACGGAAGTGATTTTACACTTTGAAAGCAATGAACATGATCAGCGTGCGAAACGGGCACTGTGTAGGACAGTCCTGACACGTGTTGTGTCCTTCACAGACACAGGGAGAGGTGTGCGTGGAACAGCGGGCATGCCGCTATCATTCACACTCCCGCCGCCGATCTCGGGAAGTGAGTGGCATACAACATTGGATATCAATGGCAGAAGAGAGCAGACAAATCAATCCTCGTTCCCTGAACACAGCATTCAGCCAGAGGCCCTCATGAAGACCGGAAACGAAGGATCCTCTCATGGGAGCCAAAGCATTGGTCTGAGCGATTTGCATCCAGCTGTCGTGTATGGAACAGCATGTCTCGCTTATGTTTTGCCTTTTGGTAAGTTTAGATAACATTGCATGTGCGCATCTCAAGTTTAGATAACATTGCATGTGCGTATCTCCTGAACTACTCGGCCTCATACTGCAATCTCTAAAAGCAGTTGAGACTTACAGAAAAATAGAGGAGCAAGGAGCAAGTCAGTGTGTTTAAAGTTTCATGGATAAAGGCACGCTCAAGACACTAGCTAGTGCTCCTTTTAAGTGATGGACTCACTTGTAAGTACAGCATCGTGTAGGACATGCTGGTTCGTAGCAAACAGTTTGGAAATAATACAGAACAGAAAGGGAAGACTGAACAAGGAACTTCAGGGAGTGAATTGTGTTGGTGTGAATAGTGATGGTCACTTACACAGTTTCAGTTTTCATTGTGGATTTCGCTGTAACTATGAAGATTACTTGTGTTAAATTGTCCTCCATCCCCAAACCCCGTTTTTTTTTCATAATAGGTGAATACTAACCTGATTGTTAATTAAAAATAATTCTATGAATAATTGCATTTTATTAATTCAACTGAAATCAAAGAACAACACTCATAAAACATGGAGACGACAACGTGTGAAGAAGACAAAAACCCAAGAGACCTCAATTTTTCAAAAGAATCAAAGCTTTGGAAGTACAAAAGTATGATTCTGAGGGAAATCGACACCTCTTTTGTACAGATGGAATTACTTTCCCACTTACGTTCTTGCCATTCAATCATTCATTCATTTGTTCATTCACAGCGCTGTCGGATGCATGCGTGTGTGTGTATACATGTATGCTCTCTCTCTCTCCTCTCTCTCTCTCTCTCTCTCTCTCTCTCTCTCTGTATGTGTGTGTGTGTATGTGTGTGTGTGTGTGTGTGTGTGTGTGTGTATGTGTGTGTGTGTGTGAGTGTGTGTGTGTGTGTGTGTGTGTGTGTGTGTGTGTGTGTGTGTGTGTGTGTGTGTGTGCCGCACGCGCGCGTGTGTGTATTATATATATATATATATATATATATATCTGTTAAAATAGTATGGTAAAAGGAGTTTTAAAATCAACAGATCTGTTTCGAGCGCTGGCTCATATATATATATATATATATATATATATGTGTTTGTGTGTGTGTGTGTGTGTGTGTGTGTGTGTGTGTGTGTGTGTGTGTGTGTGAATTATATGATTTTAGAAATTAGTGTACTTTTGATGCACAGAAGGATAGTGTACATTCTAAGTTTTATGGTAAAGAGCCTCCTGTCCCTTAACACATGCTCCATAGCCATCTTAGTTCGTTATTTCCACCTATTGCAGCCCTTCCCTCCACCCCAAACACACACACACACATACACACGCACATGCGCGCGCGCGCGTGCACACACACACACACACACACACACACACACACACACACACACACACACACACACGCACATCTACCCTCACTCCTTCCTAACAGCTTCCTTTCCATCCCTATTCGTCACGACTGAACACCAAAAAACCCTTTAACCATTTTTATTCTATGTTGGTGCATGTGGTGTGTCTTGGTTCAGACAAAAAAAACTATAAATAAAATTTTACCAGAATAGCTGTTACTAACGACTATAAATGATAATAATAATAAAAAAAAAATCAAGTCTGATAAGGGAAATAACCACCACACTGACGAATTTTTTCTCCACTAACTGAAAATTGTCTCCCCTCTTGGCACTATACTGGGAGTACGTGTATATGCCTTGCATCTTCTTTTTTGTTATACTGGTTAGTTACCTGTACCACAAAAAAAAAGTGTAAATCTTAATGACGTTTATTTTCTCTGCCTGAACAAACAGAGACTTCATGCTCAAACAGAAACAATCTTACACACCAGTTTACTGAAATACCAGCTTTTCCCCAACCTATTACTACATCATATATGTATAAAGAGAAACGGTAAACGTGTGTCCAGTCAACAAAATATGTTGAGCTCTGTCTGATGCAGAGAAAAAGGATGTGCCTTCGTACTTTTGAAGCAATGAACATGATCAGCGTGCGAAACGGGCACTGTGTAGGACAGTCCTGACCCGTGTTGTATCCTTCACAGACACAGGGAGAGGTGGTGGAGCAGAGGGCATGCCGCTATCATTTACACTCCCGCTGCCGATCTGGGGAAGTGAGTGGCATACAACATTGGATATCAATGGCAGAAGAGAGCAGACAAATCAATCCTTGCTCGTGGACAGTGTATACAGCCACAGGCCTTCACGAAGAGTGAAAATGATGGATCCTCTCACGGGACCCAGAGTGGACTTGTATCCAGTTGTTTGAGTATGGCATTTTCTCGCTCATTTTATTTTGTGTCTTTTGATAATTGAGCTAGTATGGTATGTGCATGTGCAGGCATACATGCGCGCGTGGTACACACACACACACACACACACACACACACACACACACTCAGACACACACAGAGAGAGAGAGAGAGAGAGGAGGTGAGAACAAAAAGGTTAGATCTGACAGGCGGTTGAAAGCATTCTCGAGAGGCTCACTTTAATGTTGGCAAAATTGTGTAGGGACACAGGCGACTGAATGACACTCTCCCCTCCCCACCCCACCCCCCCCCCACCCCCCAAAGGGAAATCTCATCAGAGAACAGATGGAAAACAAACAGCTTACGACAGACTGATGGTCTCTGATCAATCATTCCTGTCCTTAAAACATACCACGTTTATTAGCCAGAAAGGGGGGGGGGGGGGGGGGGGGGGGATGGGAACCAGGTCAGGAATATGAAGCCATTCGTCCTGAGCTCGTAATAAAGACGACAACAGTGACGATGATGACGATGATGGAGTAGTATATAGCCATGCCTGAATCACTGATGAAGGAAGAGGTCATTGTCACCTTGGAGATATCGGTGTGGCGGGCTGACATCATGACTACAGTGTGCAAGATTCACCCGTCACACATAACTGTCTGTCGAACAAAGGAGTAAGACAAAAAGACGGCTTTGTTCGTAATGCCGTGTACGAAACATTACATCTCTAATGCGTAACCCTTCTTTCTCACTTCAGATAAATATTTCGTGAAGAGAACAACGGCCACTTGTAGACATACTCAGTCACCCAGATATGTTTTAAACTATCTATTAAAATCATTGAATCTTTCTTATCTAAATTTAATTTCGTATCTATTAAAATGTTCGGTTTCTAATTATCTTTCTTATCTAAAGATACTTGCATCGATTTTCTAGAGCGGTCGGTATTTGACTTTGCGTCTGTTTCATTTAAACCAGCCTGACTTTTACTGGGCAGTCATTTCATTCAAGCGTAGACTGTAAAATTCTTCCATTACAGAATTTCTACCTTCTCCTAATTGTCGCCATAGAGAAGACAGTTTTGAGCTGAAAAGACACAGGCCATTGCTTTTGCTTGCTGAATACACACTGGCCACTCCTTTCAAATTCTGATGAAGTCACTATTTTCATTTGATCCGTTGTTTCGTTGAATATAGCTCCCCTGTTCCAGCGTTTTGAGTATGTTTGAGCAGGTTTAAATTGATGAATCGAACCGAACCTGACAAGACGTCCATTCACCCGGATCACAAAAAATACAGCGCTACGCACATGGAAGGGTATTGGATGGCTGTGTCAAACAAAAATCGTGAAGCCGCATTTCGTGCCGAAACATTCCAGCTGCATAGTGTTTCCTGTTTGGCCATAGAGAAGAGAGTTCTCAGCTGAATACACATAGATATATATATATATATAGATATAGTGTTCTTTTTGCTCACATTCTTATGATCCACACTTTAGATTCACTTTGCATGCACAAAAACACTTACAACAGACGCCAAGAAGATCTTCTTCATGGATGCTCCACGAGGTGTGGAATTTAAAGATACTAATGAAGTCAGTGTTTTCATCTGACCCGTAGTTTTGTTGAACAGACCCTGCATTAGGGCGTTTGGAGTATGTTTGAACAGGTAGATGGATGAACAAACCGAATCTGACAAGAATTCCGTTCACGAACGTAACACAAATATAGCGCTGAGCACATGGAAGGGCTGTGTCATACGGAAATCGTAAAACTGCATTTCGTGCCAAAATATGTATGCAGCATGGTATTTCCTGCGTTGTGAAGCAATTTTGCGTATGAACCCACCTCAAAATGTGCTCAAATCTGATGAAATAGATTCTTACATTTTTCATCATGAACCAACGAACGGCGCTGCTGTACACACGTGACCATGCATGGCTTAAACATTAAATTGCAGACGAAAAATGGATAGACCCGCTTTCAATTCTTAACATGAAAAAAGTTTTGCTTAGATAGATTTATAATGATTTTTTTTGCCACCTAACCTTCGAGGCGTAGTATTGAATATTGAAAGAAACAGGCAACAAAATCAGAGCAGGCAGATTTCCCTTAGAATTGATTTGAGGCACCGTTCAGGCAGTGGCAGAGATCTCAAACGTATGGAATTCTGCCTTGAATACCTTATCGTGTGAAAAGCCGTAAAAGAAAGTGTATTCTTACTCTAAATGATGGATGGTCCTCTAGAGTGGATATTTATGCAAAAAAAGTTTCGTGTGACATTGACCAGATCGGAACAAGAAACGATCGTTTGCACCGCTTCAGAGCCAGTTTGAACTCTCACGATGCCGCCATAAAACGCCTTCCTTGTTGTGCCACAGTGAAATTTGATTCCGCTCAAGAGTAGATGAAAAAGTTCGCCGATGCTGCACAAAAACAGCATTGGCGGCAGTGGGCATGTTTGTTGGGAAAGAAGTTCTTTCGTACTACAGTCGGCGCTTTGTTGCCCTGTAGCCTTTGACCATGGGCAACAAATCCTGTGTCTGGTTTCTTCAGGAGCATCATCTGTTGAACACAGACTTCAGCGCTCACATATCTTCAAAAACTCATATAGATCTGCTCAGTGGACGCCAGGCAATTGATTTTGATATTTTTCATATTTTCCACATCCTCCCTACCTTTTTTTGTGTTAGAGGGCAGGTTTCTTGCTGGAAAGGGGAATGTAAAAAATCTGCTTGCCCCCATACATGTGAATACACGAGTGTGTGCACGGATATATGCAGCGCGCGCACGCATCAAACCCATTCACACATCACATATAGAACTGATTCAGTATGTGATTTTAAGTTTGGTGGCTTTTGTGGGAGCGGATGTAAAAATCCAATATTTCGCTGTAGAGAAACGTGTTTATTCAGAATGCATTCGATGAAGATGGACTATTTACAGTATTTATATAACAGCTTGCATGAACAATTTTGAATGATTCCTCGGTGATTCTCGCTATATCATCCTTTCCACTTGACAGATTAAGGATAGTTTGGCCCTCCAAAGTCTCTTATCTTGCCTTAGAGGTCGGAAACAGCCAGTCATTGTTGATGACACTCACTCTGCCACAGGCCTCGTAGGGTGCCCCACGAGAATCAATACCTGCACCAGACCTGCTTATTTCAGTGGTAGTGATATTGTATAAAAGAAACAGGAGAGAGGGAGACTGATGCGGAGGAGGGGGGGGGGGGGGGGGGGGGGGGGGGCGGTTATGGAAGGTTTACGAAGGTCTATGAGAAGGGATGGGTGGGATACATGTACTTTAAAGTGTGTGTGTTAGTTTTTCTCATAATCACGGTAGGTTTTAGCTAAGTACGGAGCCAAGCTTTCACAGATGTGGGAACGACTTTTGATAAATGCTGATACATAGATGAGTGGGAGAATGAAGAACTCTCTCTCTCTCTCTCTCTCTCTCTCTCTCTCTCTCTCTCTCTCTCTCTCTCTCTCTCTCTCTCTCTCTCTCTGTGTGTGTGTGTGTGTGTGTGTGTGTGTGTGTGTGTGTGTGTGTTACTCTCAATGATCATGAAGAATGAAGACAAGTAGAAAGAATAACTGACGCCCTTCGTTTATTGAGCGATTGCTTTGTTGGATTGACGTTCCTCTTAGCAAAGAACGGGATTGTTTTTGTTCAAACCCACGGCGCACAGCAAATGGGCATTATGTGAAATGTTTTTTGTTTAAAACACTAGTCGTTTAGGATAGTTCGTGTATGAAAAGGAAGATAAGACATACTGCATTTCGAAGATAATTTAAAGAAAGAAACACATCCTGCATTTCATGATGGGGGGGGGGGGGGGGGGGGGGGGGGGGGGGGGGGGGGGGGGGGGGAGGGGGGGGTGGGGGATAACGAAACAATATCCTCTCCCACCTCCGAAGCAGCAACAATAATTGAGAACAAAGCAGAAATATAATACGTACAAAACACTCAGAAAGATAGTCGCCATTAATCGAATTAAGTGGATTTCCATGTCCAGATTCATACTGGAAGGCCACATATGATTAAGTACGCACGAGCATACACACACAGTTATGCCTTTCGGCATGTCGTTTCACACAGTACTCAGAGAAACTATTTCAACCATTTCACAATATTTTGGAAGTGGCTCTGCTTTCCATGTCCAGATTCATACTGGAAGGCCACATATGATTAAGTACGCACGAGCATACACACACAGTTATGCCTTTCGGCATGACGTTTCACAGTACTCTAGAAACTATTTCAACGTTTTTCACAATATTTTGGAGCACCTTCTGCTGGATAAACGTCATATTGGATTGCTCTGCAGGACTGAAGAAGGCTGTGTCTATCACACTCGGGAGATTGCTCTTTCGTGTCTATCACTAACAGCTCAAGACGTGAAGAGATCTGTGGCTACAGGTTCACATGATCAGACTGTCCCTGATCGTAGACAGCAAGAACAAGTATAGGTGACGGTATCGGGAGTGGGGTGGGGGGTGGGGGGGTGGGGGGGTAGATTGAGGGATGAGGAAGGGAGGCAGGAGAGAGTACTACAAATGTCATCCTGGTACACAAGGTTATGTCATCCACAGAACAGGCTGACAGTTTTGCAGTTACAACTTGATCCGATACTCTTGTATCTACACTGACCGAGGTGGCTACATTGCACAGTTTTTTTAATGCATGTCTTACTGAAACCAACAACCATTTTCCCATCAGGTTTTCGCAAACACGATTGCGATAAAGAAATTCAATGTTTTAAAAGCCTAATACAGGCATCCTGGAGGAAATTTGTGGAATTTCTTCTTTGGCTGTCTTCGATTTATATCTTAAAAAAGAGTCGCATTTCTTTTACACGAATGAAATGGAATAGTGAGTGACTAACTATAATTGTCTTGCCTTGTTTCACTTTGTAAAACCTTGCTATTTAGAAGGGAGGGGGGGAAACACCCACCACGCCTACACCCCCAGAGGGGAGAGAGAGAGAGAGAGAGAGAGAGAGAGAGAGAGAGAGAGAGAGAGAGAGAGAGAGAGAGAGAGAGTATCCTCTGTATTCAATTTTGTGTATGGATTCAATAATCCAATCAATCGTGACTGAATTTCATATGCGAGGTTCTGTTTTACCTACGAGCTGGCAGTGCATGTTTGAATATAACGTATTAGTATTGCCAATTATTTAAGAAAAGATCAAGTTTATGAGATGCACGTTGTTTCATGTGTTTTTAGGGTGGCCTATTCTCGTTAGATATTCATGGGCAGAGCGTGTTTGCCTTGGTCCAGACTGCTAATGGGAGGGAGGAGTGTGAGCACAGTGGGAGGTGTGGGTCCTAATCAGTGGTGGCTCTCTCCTCGATACTCAATGGCTCTCTCTCTCTCTCCTCCTCTCTCTCCTCCTCTCTCTTCCTCCTCTTCGTCCTCCTCTCATCCTCTCTCACTCCCCCTCTCTCTTCCTCTACCTCCCCTTCGTCTCTACCTCTCTCTCTCTACGTCTCTCTCTCTCTCTCTCTCTCTCTCTCTCTCTCTTTCAAGTCGGAGAGAGACGGAGACAGAGAAACAGAGAGGTAGAGAGGAGAGAGAGAGAGAGAGAGAGAGAATGCTTATAAGCAACAATCTCTCTCTCCTCTCTCGTCTAGGCTCTCTCTCTCTCTCTCTCTTTCTTCTTTTCTCTCTCTCCTCTCTCTCTCTCTCTCTCTCTCTCCCCTCCTTATTCCCTCGAACTCCCTCCTCTGTCTGTTCCGGCTGGCTGGCTGGCTGGCTGGCCGGCTGTCAGACTCTGTCTCTCTGCCTCCCTGCCTCCCCCCCCCCCCTCTCTCTCTCTCTCTCAAATCCAAAGCCCTACATTTGTTTTGAGATATACATACCTCCTTTGGAAGTGGCATGAATTGATGATAGCCCAAATATATGGGGATAAGTCGTAAAACAGTATTCTAGTACAAACTCTGTGTCAAAAAAATAATAATCTTAATAGCGCAATATCCATAACATATTTTTTAAAAAGCTGTTTGAAACTGTTTCTGTTGAAATATATCTCAGAAACACGGCATAGCAAAACAAAAAACAAAACAAACAAAAAAAACAACAACAAAAAAAGACAAAGGTTCAGTCAGCAATACTAAGAAAGTGAGGGTTAGTTTTAAGTAAGCCACCCTTGCAACGGAATGGAGCTGTAAGTAGTTCATCTTCATCAGGAGCTGAGAGATCGATCGTGGACTGTGGGTGAAGTCGTACTTTCTACACTGTGTGGCATACTTCAGAACGCAACGAAGACCTGCTTCTGAGTGCATGAATCTCCCAATGATAAGTTGCAGTCTATGGATCTCTCTCTCTCTCTCTCTCTCTCTCTCTCTCTCTCCTCTCTCTCGTCTCTCTCTGTGTGTGTGTGTGTGTGTTGTGTGTGTGTGTGTGTGTGTGTGTGTGCTATTTTTTATTACAATAGACACACACACACACACACACACACACACACACACACACACACAGGCACACACACACGCACGCACGCACACACACACACACACACACACACACACACACACACACACACACACACTCGCACACACGCACCGCGCACAAGAGGAAGCGAATAACCATAGCTAAAAATGTTCAACAACCCCTTTGACGTGACTCTTCCCCCGTCGACTGCCCGCTGGACATTGTATACACACACACGACACATGTTATCCTTTAAGGGCACAGGTCCGTCGACTGCCCGCTGGACATTGTATACACACACGACACATGTTGGCCTTTGAGGGCATAGGTCCATTTTCTTTTCTAGATATGTACTGCTATTGTTCACCACCATTCATGCATCATTAATAGGAACAGCCACCGACCGGTCAGCCGTTCTGTGCAGCAAATCACACGTGCTGCATGTATGTGAGGTCTCCAGCGAGGAGGGGTGAATGGTCATTTCTCTAATGCTGCATGTAAGTGAGGTCTCCAGCGAGGAGGGGTGAATGGTCATTTCTCTAATGCTGCATGTATGTGAGGTCTCCAGCGAGGAGGGGTGAATGGTCATTTCTCTAATGCTGCATGTATGTGAGGTCTCCAGCGAGGAAGGGTGAATGGTCAATCACTAATGCCAACGGTTTGTCGAGGAGTTGGGCAGAAAAGAAACAGATCGTTCACCAGCCAGCTGAGCACCCCCTGGTGAAGGACGATGATGGGTCGTCATCATCCAACATTCATCGGGGACTTAGCAACTTACCGAAGACACGCCGGCGACCCGAGCCAAGGTCCACACCGTTGATTGATAAGACGAGGCACGACCCCGGTTTGTTTCGATGCCGTTCTGAGCCTGGTTACCATGGTGATTGGCTGGTCATTGGCGGATGGACCGTGCTGGTATTGTTAGTAAGATTACGTGGGCCTCCTGGTCACATTTTCTCAGATTGTTTCAAAAGACGATCACAAAGATGGATGTCTACAAATTTAGGTTTGGGGGGGGGGGGGGGGGGGGGGGGGGGGGGACATTTCTCAGATGTTTCAAAAGGACGATCACAAGAAGGATGTCTACAGGTAAAAAGGTTTTGGGGGTTTGGGGGGGGGGGGGGGGGGGGCGAGCCTAGAGCCTAGATGAGACCAGATCAACTTCTGTCTTTCTGTCCCTCATTATCCATTCCTACTCAGGGGCAATGGAAGGTGAGGTTGTTGTGAGTGTTATGAATTTCCCGAAATGGTTTCGTTGTAGGCTGTATTATGAAACAGAGTACTTCAGCTGTCGTCGAACTGAAAGGGAAATAATCCATGTATTTTGGCAATACAATGCTGTTCAACAGTTTTGTGAAAATTTTGAAAATGAAATGACAAGCAAATACAACAATGTATACTATTAAAATGTGGGAAAGTCATTACTTTAGGACGTTCATATATTCTTTCAAACAGTTGAAGTGTATAGTTTGTTTGTAGTATTTGTACTTGCTGATATGTACGCATATAGATGTAACATGAACAATGCCCATTGACATTTTACAGGAAACACTATAACTCTGTAAACATAAAGGATGCCAGTGTCATCGCTCTGTATGCTTAGTGTGGGCCGCTGATTATTAAAATGTTTTATTTACGTACACAGTTGAGAGAGCGGTTAAATTCAAAACCTGATTGGCTGCACGTATTGTTCGGTTTTTTTTGGGGGGTTGTTTACAGTTCAGGGTGCGTTTGCTGACAACGATTTCCATTTGTGCCTGCAGTTGTTTACTATTTTCTACTTAGTATTTAGGGTTGCTAAGTATGGTTTGCATAGTATTAACCATTTTTCTGTTGAACATAGGTTGCATCTTTTTGAAATGTTGTTGTATGGTGATGCCCTTTTTATGATTTTCCAGGATATGTTATAGTTTTTTTTTTTTTGTCTTTAAGTCTCCAAATATATTTGCTCAGTTCTGTTTGGTTTTTTTTTGTATTTTTCTTTGTTGAATGACTGTTTATGGTTTGCGTATCTGGTTTTGAAGTGATTTTCAGTGATCCCTATGTATGTGTTCTTTTTTCATTTTCTGATGTCACAGTGGCTTGGTATACAATGTTTGTTTATAGAGGCATTTGTTGCTTAAGGGACACTGTTCTTTTTTAGCACAATTGCAGGATTTCCTTTCTTCACCCTTCTTTGCTGTGTTGCTTTTCATTTTGTTGGATGAATCAATTATATTTTTAAGGTTGGGCATGCATGAATATGATAGTTTGATGGTGTTCTTGTTGAATATTTTGGACAATTTGTGTTCTTTTGGGAAGGATGCTGTCAAAATTTTGAAAAATTCTTTTCCTACGTTTGTTTTTACTCGTCCATCATATGGAGGGTTGTACCATGTGATTTTCCTTTTCCTGCTTTTTTTTTGTTTTTGTTCATGTTGTTATCTGGTTGTATTGTAGTTTGTAGCTGTAACCACTTTTTTTGCAATGCCTCTTGGTATTCTGCTGCTGCATTGTTGAATACTCTTTCATTATGTGACAGATTAGATAATCTCTTGTTTATGCCATTGGGTATGGTTTTTAGTATAGATGGTGGGTGGTTGCTATTGATGTTTACATAAATGGGTGTGTCATTAGGTTTCTTGTATGGTTTATATATGTGGTTGTTGAGGTCAAGTGTTATGTCTAAGTAGTTCACTACCTTTTTGTTTGCTTCGATGGTGATTTTTAAGTTATGGTTTTTGGAAAATTTTGCATAGTTCTTTTTTCTTGTTTTCGTTTTTATTCGTTTTCTTGATCCATGTATCATTTCTGCTGTAGAGTAAAGTTTTCTTGGTGTGAAAAATGATTTCCATTTCTGACCCTGTTTTTCGAAACCTGATTGTTTCTCCTCAGTGACCGTGGAAAGTGGTAATTAGACTCCTCTGCCTTTTCAATTTTAAGAAGAATGCTATACCAGAAAAAGGCTGGTGTGCAATACCACAGTATGTTTGTTGAGTTTTAAAAAAAAACTGACCAAAGGTGCCACCTAAGAAGCAAAAAGAAAATCATGAAAGAGCAAAACAAGCTACATTTTCTTGTGAAAAGTAGAAAATATAAAAAGATAACCTCTTAAGACACAAGTGCTGAGGGCCAGCTCTTGGAATGAATCCACAAGGGACTAAATTACAATAAAACAATAAATTCCAAGGATAAGTACAGAGCACCATTCCAGCAACTTACAGAGCAGCTAGGTGTTGCAATGACTGCAAGAAATATTGAATTATAAACAAAGCTTGCTCTTATGTCTCAGATTGTAGAAATAGGGGGTGATAAGCCTTCATATCTGCAGTGGTAGATAATTCTGCCTAACTGACAGTGTGTGCTTGAGTGGGGGTGAATGGGGAATAATAAATGCTTCTCAAACTGAACCTTCAGCAAGCTTATAGTCTCCGAAGCAGGAGCCCATCTCCACTTCAGCCCAAGTCAATACCATGTCGCTAAATTAGCTGCCAGAGTCCAGCAAGTGTCAGTGTGGCTGTAAAACAGGATGATTTGTCTGACGTGAAGGCGCTCCTCCAGAGTTGCTTCCCTCCGTTTCAGCTGACCTCCTGCTTTTCCCCTGTCAGCCTTTGGCCCTGCTCTCGCCATGTCATTGATCTTCTGTCTGGAGCCACAGTTGGTGCCAGTCTTGTTTTAGATTGGTTACTCATTGACATGGGGCTGACCGGTACGTGCAGCCGCTGCCCGTGAATTTTGTGTCGTGCAGCCGTGCCCTCCCCCCCACCTCTCTGTCGTGGCAGAAAAAGAATTTTTTTTTATATAAATAAAAAAGTAACTATAATATTCCCCCTCCTCCTTCCTGATTTTATTATTCTGGTGCTGTTTGCTGTTCGTTGTCCTAGTCAACCGATACTGAGGCGAGGAACTGACTGTCCTTGACCATCTGTCTTGGCAGGATCAGGTCTGGCTGTCTCATGTCTGAATTGGGTTTTGCTTTTATTTGATGCTGCTCATGTGCGTGGACTGCCCCAGTCGTCTGCATGACGCCCTTTGCCCTGTGGTGTTCCCAGTGACGCCCTTTGCCCTGTGGTGTTCCCAGTGACGCCCTTTGCCCTGTGATGTTCCCAGTGACACCCTTTGCCCTGTGGTGTTCCCAGTGACGCCCTTTGCCCTGTGATGTTCCCAGTGACGCCCTTTGCCCTGTGGTGTTCCCAGTGTGCACGCTAAATTACATCTCTGATTTACAACAAGGAACGGACTTTCAATGCAACACCAAAGTCAGGCACTTAGCCGTTTTGGTGTCTTTGTATAGACATGTGCCATCTTTGGTTTAAGTTTTAAAAAAAAAAACAAAACCCACACAGAACTAAATCAGCACACTGTTGATCCAGCTCTGAATTATTTCCAGTAGAATAAATTACGCTGAGGAGTGGCTCTGAGAGGCCATCTTGTAGGAGTGGATGCTGGACAGGGGGAGGGGAGGAAGGGTGCAGGGAGTGATGATCAGCCATATGAAGATGTGGAAGAGGGCTGTTGTCATGTGGGGTTCCTCTACAAGTTTGACGTGTTCTCTCAGACGAAACAACTCAAAAAAAACAGACATTTATCAGTGATGTCTCTCTTTCTGTCTCTGGCTGTCTCTGTCTCTTTCCCTGTCTGTCTGACTGTCTGTCTGTCTGTGTGTCTGTCTTTCTCTGTGCGCTTACTGGCATTTGCTTACAATTTATCACTGATATCCTCTGTCCGTCTTGTAAATTGCTGTGTGCTTATGTTTCATTTATATCATTTTTGTACGCCACAAAGCACACTAAGTCAAGCTTTCTTTGTGTGTATAACAATAAAGGAAAGCATTGACAACTAGCATTGATTGTTTAGCCACAGGAGTCGAAGTCACTGGTGAATGAAAGGCGGTAAGAACGAGTTACAAACTTTCTTTATGGCCCCTATCTGTTAGTGCCTGGCCTCATGTGTCAGCCCCGTGTGATGGCTAAGTCAAACGTTCCACGACCTTTACTTGCTACATCGTAAATTGGGCCCGTTCGGGACTCAGTTTGAAGGACGCGTTGGTCTGATCAGCCACCGATCACACTGTCAGCGATGCGTCCAATGACTGCCTGCCTGCTGATGATCGCTGGTCCGTGTCCTTTAAAACTCCCTCCCTCCTTGCTCCTCTGTTCCTCCCCGCTTGACTTCTCCTACGGCCCACTTATTACCTGCTGTACTTCTCCTACGGCCCACTTATTACCTGCTTTTACTTCTCCTACGGCCCACTTATTACCTGCTGTACTTCTCCTACGGCACACTTATTACCTGCTTTACTTCTCCTACGGGCCCACTTATTACCTGCTTTACTTCTCCTACAGCCCACTTATTACCTGCTGTACTTCTCCTACGGCACACTTATTACCTGCTGTACTTCTCCTACGGCCCACTTATTACCCGTTTGGCACAAATCCCTTCAGGAGTACCTTGACTTCTCCTACGGCCCACTTATACTCCCTTCAGGAGTACATTGACTTCTCCTACGGCCCACTTATTACCCGTTTTGGCACAAATCCCTTCAGGAGTACATTGACTTCTCCGAGGCACACTTATTACCCGTTTAGCACAAATCCCTCCCCGCTTGACTTCTCCTACGGCCCACTTATTACCCGTTTGGCACAAATCCCTTCAGGAGTACTTGACTTCTCCTACGGCCCACTTATTACCCGTTTGGCACAAATCCCTTCAGGAGTATATTGACTTCTCCGAGGCACACTTATTACCCGTTTAGCACAAATCCCTCCCCGCTTGACTTCTCCTACGGCCCACTTATTATCTGCTTGACTTCTCCTACGGCATACTTATTACCCGTTTGGCACAAATCCCTTCAAGAGTACCGTTTCTCTCACCGCCGATTTGATTTACTGAGATACATCGTGTTCACTGATTTATTTCACAATGCGTTTTTTAAAGCCGGAAAATGAATGACTCAGACAATATTGATATGCTCGAAGTACCCGACATCAGAAACGCCAGGATGTAGCAAATTACTGCTTTTAATAAGCATGCGTTATATCATCACACCATTTACGTTACAATCCAGTTGTTGCCCCACCCCCACTGCCCTCTCTTTCTTTTCCTGTGACCTGTGCAGTCACCACAAAACAAGTGACACATCGTGTTTCATCCGTTCGCCATCAAGAGTTTTGAAGTAATCAGAGACATTCACTTTAATCGCAACATTTTCTGTCGGGAGAACTGGAGCAATGCGAGAGTCTTGTTATACTGCAGTTTAAAGTCCACATCCACTCACGAATAAATGGCAAGCGGGGATAACCACCCCAGTTGGTAGGGGGAGGGGACCTGTCATACACTGAACAACGAACACCCTCAGAAGAACAACACCATTGAAATGAAAATGGCAGTGTTCATGCTGGACGCCACGGAGATTTGAACTCTGAACACTGGATTTTGAACTCGGAGCTTAAACGGCCTGAGCTCGCCAGGCTCTCAAGACATTCTCTGAGACCGGCAGTCGCCAATTATAAAGCCCCCGCCACCCGATTTCTCTGTTTCCTCCTAGCGATGTTTGGGATAACACAATGCTAGTCCCGTTGTTGGCCTCTCGTGAAACCTTCGTTCTTGACGCGAGGACAAATGTTGGCATCTGGCTTTCAACATGTTGCGACAAACAGTATTCACTGAATGTCAGTATGAAAACCAGCAATGTGTAATCGCGTTTCTAACTGAATGACACGGCCGGCAAGTTGCTTGTGGTAAGGAGGATGGGACCAGGCCATGGGGAAGCAGAGATTCCCGTCGAAACCCCGCCATAGCTTCTTTGAAGAGCTGACTAAAAAACAGTACACAGCTAAAGCTAACCAATTGCATGCATTAAAGTCCCCTGAGCAAGACCTGTTACAGGCCGAAATATTGGGAATAATTTATGAGTCTGTTGTTTTTAATCTTCGTTTTATGTGCGTTTATCTATCTATCTATCTATCTATCTATCTATCTATCTATCT
>JADBJO010006242.1:95000-97500 GCA_016801955.1 Conus betulinus
CCCCCCCCCCCCCCCCACTCATACTTGGGTCTTAAATACGAGCCAGCCAGCACAACGCCCCATCTCTGTCTGAGTTCAGTAAAACAATAAATTGTTTGGATAAGTCTTCACCCAAGCATTCCCCTGATGAACATGCCTGCGTACGCACGTAAAGCGTGTGTATGAGTGTGCGTGCGTGTGTGCGAGTCGCTCTCTTTCTCTGTCTGTCTGCCTAGCCCCCCCCCCCTCCCCCTCTCTCTGTCTTTCTCTCTCGCTCTCTCTCCTCCCTCCATTCCTCCCTACCAACCCCTCTCTCTCTGTCTCTCTCTCTCTCTCGCTCTCTCTCCTCCCTCCCTTCTCTTCTCTTCCAGTCTCTCTCCCCCTCTCTCTCTCTCGTTCCCTCCCTCCCTCCCTGCCTCACCCCCCCCCCTCTCTCTCTCTCTGTTTGCTAGAGGGGGAGGAGGAGCACGTGACTGCTCAAATAATGGAGGTAAGTTTTGGGTAGGCATCAGTATCTGACTGAGAAAAAAATAGGATCAATATATATATATATAAAGTTGAAAATGCATTGTAAAAATATTCATATCATTATTTTTTTTTTCTCAGTAAATTAATAAGCGCATATATGTCAAAACTGGCCTATTACTAGAAAAGCAAGTGGCTGACCTTTGAGAACTTCTGCAGTTTCGTTTTTACGTTTCATCAAATATGGTTTTGTTTGCTTTTAAGATATAATTATTTCGAGTTCCGAACCTTAATGTTACACCTGAAGTTTAAAGCAAAACAAAAAAAATGATGCTTGATGTGATTTTAATATATGTTCAATTGTACGAGTCATATATTCAATCTTTATTCAAATCTATTCACAGATACACACACAGTCATATTTCACCCACGCGCGCACACGCACAGACACACACAGACACACACAGACACACACAGACAGACAGACACACACACGCACGCGCTCACACAGACAGACAGACATACACACAAAACACAAAACACACACACATGCACAAACGCACGCATGCATGTAGGCACGCACACACACATAATTATATTTTGCGTGCACACACACACACACACACACACACACACACACACACACACACACACACACACATACACGCATGCGCGCGCGTGCGCGCACGCACACACCGCACACATACACACACAACACACACACACACACACACACACACAGTAGATTATTTCATCGTATCACATGACCCACAGAAATGACACAAAAGTTAAAACCATGACGTCATTTATTTGGGATGACGAATCTGCAGTAAAGCTGAACATTGCTTTAAATAACCTATCGTCAAGAGTCGTATAGATGAAATAGAGAAACGCATGGGAGAAGACACAGATCATGATACGGAGACCTCGGTCTTCATTGACAACATGGTTAATGATCTGACCCAAACAATAAAAGACGCAGCATCTCTATCACTCAAAGAAAGACAAATGCGCAAAAGAAAGAGAAAAAATCCCAAACACAAAAAATGGTTTGATGAAAAATGTTTTCTTCTAAGGAAAGAAGTAAGATCACTTTTAAATGCACTGAACAGACACCCTTTCAATCGATACCTACAGGCAAAGTACTTTTCAACTGTGAAGGCATACAAAAGTATTTTAAGAAAGACAAAAAAATATATACAGAGACAAACTGTTAGAGAACTAAATGAAGCCTTTGAAAAGGATCCAAATCAAGTATGGAGAACACTAAAACGAATTAACGAACATGCAAAAGACGAATCAAAATAAAAGGAAGGAAATTCATGAAGACAAATGGATATCTCACTTAGAAAAATTAATTAGCAGGAATATTGAAATAACAGAACAGAGAAAAAAACTGATTGAGCAAAAATTATCTGAAGCAAAAAAATGTTATATATAATCCAAACGTTGATGAACCAATTAGTATATCAGAAATCCATAAGACATTTCGAAATTTAAAAAATAAAAAAGCCACGGGAAAGGACGGAATCTCAAATGAAATAATCAAAGCCAGTTTGCCTAACATAATTATACCTCTTAAGAATATATTTAACTGGGTACTAAGATATGGCCAGTATCCCACTCTGTGGAAACATGGCATTTGTGTGCCCATTTACAAAAGCGGCGATCCTACAAATCCTAACAATTATCGTGGAATTACTTTAAATTGCTGCCTGAGTAATGCTTTCTGTCAAATATTAAACAATAGGATAACAAATTACATAGAAAGCAGAGATTTATTTATAAAAGAACAGGCAGGATTTCGAAAATCCTACAGAACAACAGACCAGATATTCATTTTAAAAAAGATCATTGACAGTGAAATAAGAAAAAAGAATGGCAGACTATACTGTTGTTTTGTAGACTTTAGAAAGGCATTTGATAGCATATGGCATGACGCTTTACTTCTGAAACTATACAATATAGGTATCAATGGCTATTGTTATCGGTTATAAAAAGATATGTATACAAACGCGATGGTTTGTGGAAAGTCAAATAATGGATTTACAAGATC
>JADBJO010006242.1:107500-110000 GCA_016801955.1 Conus betulinus
GAGCTGGTCAGGGACAGGACACTTAAGTTAAGCACCGTTGCTGTTTTTCCCAGTGGTGGCAAGCAATGTGCTGTGGACTAGGAGGAAAGAGGGGAACACACTAAGATGGGGTAAAAGTGGTGTCTGTGTATGTGTGTGTGCGTGCGTGCGTGCGTGCGTGTGTGTGTGTGTGTGTGGGTGTGTGTGTGTGTGTGTGTGTGGGTGTGTGTGTGTGTGTGTGTGTGTGTGTGTGTGTGTGTGTGTGTGTGTGTGTGTGTGTGTGTGCGCGTGCATGTATGCGTGCGTGCGTGCGCTGGAGGAATGATTAATCATCATTTTCTTAGAAGTTAGCCTGCCATTTCAGTGAAATGCATCTTGCCACACTTTCCATGCAGGTCAGGTCTTTGGTGCTGACCACCTGTCTTCCATTACAGTAACCGGATAAATCTAGCAGCGACGTAAGCATGCCAATGCGCTTTTTTTCTTAAAACATTTCTTTTACGCCATCACCGAAAAACATGTTTCTGTGGCAATTTGATGTTAGTCACCGCACAGGAATATGTGAGGAAGCTAGACTTTATGAGGCGGGGGGTGAGAACTGTTGACAGAAGTCGTTATTGTGAGCTAAAAAGTTGAAGTTTAGCTATACATCACTTGATGATTTTAAAATATCACTTATGCATTTGATCTAAACAAGATCGGCATACTTCCACATTTGCACGTGCCGCCCCTCCTCACCCCCCCCCCCCCCTTTCCTCTACCCCCATTCCCCGTCGCGTCTCTTTGTGCAGTCTGTATTTATCCCATGTGATTCATCATTGTCATTTCCCTCTCTTGTTAACTGGATAGTGTAGTTGGATCTTCCCTTGGAGTTCTGCTGGCATCACTCCTTGTTTAGAATACATGCAGGAAGATGGATAGCACAACGGGGTTTTGAGCGGAACGTACTTGTGTCTGTAGATTGTTGCTAGTGCTGCCGCTGTTGATGCAGGGAGTGCCAGGATTGCAGCGTTTGATCCTCTTGACTGACGATGGCGTTGACCCCTTTGAAGTGTTTCACACTCTGTAGTTCTCGTTCAATGACTGTGATTTGTGTTGGCACTGAGTTTTGTGTTGTTTGCCTTCATTTTATTGTTCTGCAGTGATGTCCATAGCGTTTCTTGTGGATGGTCCACCCGGATAGTTGACCAGGCTGGCGAGTTTCTCTTCACCTCAGGCCAGCCCATCCACGTCATCAGCGAATCTGAGGTTTGTGATGGCCTGTCCTCCGAAGCAGACCGGACCACTGTGGTCTTCCAGAAAATTTTACCAGAAAATTTATGGAAGGATGGAATGTAGCCTAACAGGAGAAGCCAGAGAAGCCAGAGAGAGTGAAGGTGCTGATCGGGGTTACAGGGGAATCTACGATGTGTTCAACGGTGGGCGGGGCAATGTGCTCTCCCAAGTTTCCCTTCCTGTTCGCACCTGCCTTTACTGCCTCGGTGACGCTTTCACCCACCGTTATTCTGGACGATGGTGGCGCTGTTTGTCGTGGTTTCAGTGTCCAAAGGGCAGTCTGTCCTGCTGTCATCTGCAGGGTCAGTGATGGGACTGTGAACACTGTCCGGAGTGGACACCAGCTGTTCATTCTGCTCGTCGTGTTTTGGTCATGTGGCTGCTAATGTACTTTTGGATGTATTTCACTCTTCTTTTTTTATACTGTTTCCTACTTTCATTTTTTAACTTTGTGATAACAGAGGTAGCGGAATGACTGGCGCCCCTGAGCTCGGTCGTTGATAGCTCAGCCATTGTACATGTATGAGAGAGGGAGGGAGAGAGACACAGAGAGAGTGAGAGAGAGAGTATGTGTGTGTGTGTGTATGTGTGTGTGTGTGTGTGTGTGTGTGTGTGTGTGTGTGTGTGTGTTGTGTGTGTGTGTGTGTGTGTGTGTGTGTGTGTGTGTGTGTGTGTGTGTGTGTGTGTGTGTGTGGTGTGTGTGTGTGTGTGTGTGTGTGTGTGTGTATGTGCGTGTACGTGTGTGTGTGGTGTGTGTGTGGTGTGTGTGTGTGTGTGTGTGTGTGTGTGTGTGTGTGTGTGTGTGTGTGTCCGTCTGTTCGCGCAACCACTTAGATGCGTGCGTGTGTAATGATGATGATGATGGTGGGACCCATTTGTAACGGTTTGACAGCCATGAAAGAGCACTGTGGCATCAGCTGGCCAAAATGGATCTGAAACCACCTCGTGTCCTTGTTGTTTCATTTCATTTTGGACTGGGGTATAACCCACCTCCCTCTTTACACTCTATTACATTTCTATGGTCATGCTGACCATTGCTGTTGATCTTGGTGGTATGTGGTCTGTGGACCTGATGGATTACAACATGGTTCGTGGGGAAAATATGTAGGAGCCTGCATTCTTCGTAATTCATGTTGTGATCGAGTCGACCAGAATATAGTAGACACGATTTGATGTCATGATTATGATCATTATTCTCGCCATCGTCATCGTCGTTGTCACCATCTGCGCTATCACCACCATCACC
>JADBJO010006242.1:117500-128359 GCA_016801955.1 Conus betulinus
ATATAAAGCAAGGAACGTATGTCTAGATCACGAGCGCCGTTTTATCTTGGTTTTGCTAATTTGACATAGTCTATTTGTGGTGTTAAAAATCTGTTGAAACTCGTTCAATAGGCGTTGTATCCTCCGTGGACCAAGCTTGGAGCGCACTTGATGAAAGATCTTGTCTGGTTGATCTGGACTAATTCACGCTCTGTGACACCTGATTACTATTATTTTTGTACAGGACACTATGAGGGCCTGGTTGGTGGTGTGGATAAGGCGGTCAGACTATTGTTTTGTACAGGGACACTATGAGGGCCTGTGTTGGTGGTGTGGATAAGGCGGTCAGACTATCGTTCCAAGACCCGGGTTTGGATACAGGACACTGTGAGGGCCTGGTTGGTGTGAAGATAAGGCCCTCCTTGTCCGTTGTTTTAAGTACTCACACCTATGAACGCACGCATTGGTGGTGTGGATATGCGGCGGTTAGACACCCTTTTTTGTAGTGGACACTGTGAGGGGCCAGGTTGGTGGTGTGGATAACACGGTTAGACGTTGTTTTTGTCAGGACACGAAGATGGGGCCCGGTGGTGGTACCTGATCTTTGGTCAGACTATCGTTGCTTTCGACAAATTTTGACAGCCGCTCCAGTTTACGTGAAGGAAAGAAGATGAAAAACAGCAACAATGTCCTTTGGATAAGATGGTTTCAGCGTGGTCCCGTGTATGAACGCATCCATTAAAATTGCCGGCACGTGCCCAAAACTCATCCCACCTTTCAATGAAGAGTATTGCCATCAGTGTACAACAGCGATGTTCAGTCAAACGAAACATGGTTCACCCGTGGTCGTGTGCACGTTCAGTTCACTCATGGCAACACCATGCATCCCCGAAGAATGGGGGACGGAGGTCTGATCTTTGGGAGTAAAAGTAAGTGCTTATTTCCAAGCTTTTGCCAGCGGTAAACCAGTAGAAGTATTGACAATGAACAAAGAACAAACAACAACAAAACAATGACTTTCTAGCATGGTTTCAGCGTGGGGTGTGAGTAGTTAGTTCCATATTGCCGACAGCGTCCCACACTCAACCGGGACCGGGGCAGACACACAGAAATCGTGTGTAGAGAAATGGAAATCATTGTTCAGTCACATAGACCAGGCCTTCGACCCGTGGTCGTGTGTGTGTGTGTGTGTGTGTGTCAGTGGCAACACCACCGCTGATGTGTGTGGACGCGGCGCGCGCGCGCGTTCGTGTAAGTGCTTATGCGACTTCCCAGGTGAGTGAAAATACTGTTCTAAATGTCCATTTAAAGGATAAATTACAAGCAAAAAAAAAAAAAAAAAAAAAAACAAAAAAAAACACTTTGAAATATTTATGCAAACGTGTCAACTGGGCTTAAGATCAAGATTCAGAAACTGTATTATCTCATTCTGAAACGTGACCGCTGCCCTAAAAGTTAAGACATACATATTTATAGTTACAAACGTGACACTGAAAATTAAAATTACTTTCTGTGGAATAAAACATGCGTGTATCACCAGCCTATATAAGGGAATTTCAATCTTCCTCCTTTTTTGGTGTGCAAATAAAGCATGCACTATCACGACTGACGGTTCCTCGCACACCAATGCTGCCATCAATCTGCGAGGTAATAGAAAAAAATCCGATGGCACTTTCACACGTACATATCCGATGACGATGACCTACTTCACAAAGGGAGGTGTCAGGGAAAGATCGAACAGACAAACAGAAACAAAAACACCAGTCTGCTCAGAGTTTTGATGTGCAGTGAACTAACAGAAATAAAAACACCACAGAAACAAAAACAGCAATATCCTCACAGAGTTCTGATGTGCAATAGAACCCTGGCAAACTCACAGAAACAAATACACCAGTCTAATAGCAGCAGAACCCTGGCACCGTGTCTGATAGCTGGCTGCTGTCAACGAACGTTAGGACAACATCAGTCAACATGGCACTGTGGCACAGACGGACATTCATGGCAATGTGCGTGATGACGGTGCTGTTTCATTGTGTCGTTTAGGGTAAGGCGCATCAAAATGGCACCATGGAATAAAGACATTCAGGGCAAAGGGCGCCATATGGTGCTGTAGTGTAGCGTCGTTTGGGGCAAGGGGTGTTGTATGGTGCTGTGGTATAGAGTCGTTTGGGGCAATGGGCATTGTATGGTGCTCTAGTATAGAGTCGTTTGGGCCAATAGGCATTGTAAGGTGCTGTAGTATAGAGTCGTTTGGGGCAACGGGCGCTTGATGGTGCTGTAGTATAGAGTCGTTTGGGGAAAGGGGTGTTGTAAGGTGCTGTAGTATAGAGTCGTTTGGGGCAACAGGCATTGTATGGTGCTGTAGTATAGAGTCATTGGGGCAACGGGCATTGTATGGTGCTGTAGTATAGAGTCATTTGGGGCAACGGGCGTTGTATGGTGCTGTAGTATAAAGTTGTTTGGGGCAACGGGCATTGTACAGTGCTGTAGTATAGAGTCGTTTGGGGCAACGGGCGTTGTATGGTGCTGTATTATTAGAGTTGTTTGCGGCAATGGGCGTTGTATGGTGCTGTAGTATAGAGTCGTTTGGGGCAACGGGCGTTGTATGGTGCTGTAGTATTAGAGTCGTTTGGGGTAGTGGGCGTCATATGGTGCTGTAGTATAGAATCGTTTGGGGCAACGGGCGTTGTGTGGTGCTGTAGTGATGCTGTGAAGTAGAGATAGTCAGGGGGGTGTGCGTCAAAATTGCACTGTTATGCAGAGGACTTTTGGAGCAACATGCGTCAAGTGGTGCTGTGGCCCTAGAGACATTAAGGTCAACGTTTGTTACAATGGCGCCGTGGGACATTATTTCAAATGTGTGTCAAATGATGCAGCACACAGAGACATTAAGAGCAACTCGCGTCAGAATGGCATTGCTGGGCAGAAACATTCAAGATAACGAGCGTCAAATTATGCTCTGGCCTCGAGACGTTAAAGACATCGTGCGTTAAAAATGGCACTATGGTGTTACGTAGACAATCAGTTTATGTTGTCTGTCTGTCTGTCTGTCTCTCTCTCTCTCTCCTCTTCTCTCTCTCTCTCTCTCTGTGCCATAGTATGTATGAGTTTGAATGTCTGTCTGTCTGCCTGGCTCTGTCTTGTATTGCCCCCCCCCCTGTATTTGCCCCTCCCACCCCCCTTGCCCCCCCTCCGCCCCGACCCCCCCCTATACCCCCCCCTACCCCCCCTACCCCCCCACCACCACACACACCTCTTCCTCTGTCCGCCTCTCCTTTGCCTCTCTGGCACCATATTCTGCAGGGGGTGTCATTTTGCTAGTTCCGACCGATTCCAAAAGTTGCCCCGCAACCTTCGAGTCTTCTTCTTTGGCGAATGATGTTGCAAAGAATAAGAGAACATCAAGAGTGAAAAGATTTTCTTCGGAAAACAAAGAGAACAGGGCCGAGAACAGCAACAATCTTTGGGTATATGAACAGAAGTACGTTTTCTGCATATCTGAAATATACTCTGGCGCCATTGAAAAAAAAATCTATTTCTGCAAACTAGAAATAAACAGAAATGGGGAGGGTGGAGGGAGAGGGATGTCTATCTGTCATTCTATGGGGCCTGTCCTTGTTGCAAGTAAGCAAGCAGAGAAAGGACGGTTGTTATAGGTGTTACTGTATTCTGTTGTTTCTGTCTGCCTGTACTCTTCTTTTTTTTTTCGCCCTCCTTTCGCCCCCATCTTTTTTTTTTCCCTCTCAGTCTGTGTCGTTGTCGGTGAAAATCTCTCTCTCGTCCTCTCATCTCTCTCTCCTCTCTCTCTCTCACTCCTCTCTCTTTCTTTCTTTCTTTCTCTCTCTCTCGTCTCTCTCTCCATCGTCTCTCTTCACCCCCCTCCCCTCTCTCTCCTCTCTCCTCTTCTTCTCCTTCTCGTCTTTGCCTCTCTATCTGTCCCCTCTGTCTCCCTCCGTCTCCCCTCCCTCCCTTCCCCCCTCCCGCCCCTCCCCCCCCCCTCCCCTCTCCTCGTTGTCCCTCCTCTCCTCCCCTACCTTCCCCCCCCCCCCCCCCCCCCTCTCTCTCTCTCTCTCTGTTATTTAGTCAGTAATAGCGAAAGACTTAATGTTTACAGGTTCTCGTACACTGTTCCTAATGTTAAAACCTATCTGCTGCTGAATATGAACAGGCAACTAAATTCTGTTGCTATTAGATTTAAACATGATATTTCTGAAATTGCAGTGCACTATTGCTGTCACCGACCTCCATAGAGATGTAGACTGACCGTGCCATCTCTGCAGAGAGGAGATAGAAAGTGAAGTTCATTTTGGTGCTTTGTTGTCCTGCCCTGCACATTAAGAGCTCAGTATATACCTATGAACGATTACAAAATCTCAAATCACTTCAGATTAGCAATTTTTTTTTGCGTGTCTTCATGAGGAAATGATCAAAAATTGTCGTTTTACCTATTTGAAGCATCCAAGTTGCGGTCATTTATGTTATCTTAGGACAGTTACTGAACATTTGTTGGTTATGTATGTGTATAGTTCTGATGATGCTTCTACGATTGTATTTTGCTAGCACTCTTCATGAGGGGCAATGGTCTAAACATGAATAAATCATCCTGAGTCTCTCTGTCTCTTCCTCTCCTCTCCCCTCTCTCTTTCTCTCTGTCAACACACACACACACACACACACACACACACACACACACACACACACAGGGTTCCCACTCTCTCCCTTCCCCCTCCCTTTCGCGTACGCACGCGCGTGCACATACACACACACACACACACACACACACACACACACACACGCACACACACACACACACATACACACGCGCGCGCACGCACACCTACGTGCACTTATGCGCACGCGCACACACACACACACACACACACACACACACCACACACACACACGCAGACTTACACAAATCTCTCACTTCCTTTCTCCCTTTTTCACGCCTCCTTTCTCTCTGCTCTTCCACCACCCCCTTAAGGTCTGTTTCTTTACTGTCAGCCCCCTCCCCCCCCCCCCCCCCCCACACATCATCTGTTCTGTCTTTCTTACAGTACCATGATCTACTCCACTCTTATCAGTGTGCATATGGTGAATCAGTCCTTTCCATCACTTGTCAGGATCCAGTCGTCTTATGTTCCAATCCTGTGCTAATACATTTCAAAACGTTCTCCTCATTCCTTGTGACAATGGGCCATTTCACAATTTCGTTGGCACATTAACCCACACAGACATCCAGTCATTCCTACATTCATGGAAGGGCGAGGGAGGATATAGGAGGAAGAGAAGCAAAATGTTGCACAAACCCGTCAGGTGGACTCCGAAAACTTTTGCCCAGTTTCTATTTTCACCTTTTTTTTTTGTTGCTGTGGTTTATACTAAACTGATAATAGAATGTGTTGAAGACATGAGAGGTTTTTTTTTAATGAGAGAGAGAGAGAGAGAGAGAGAGAGAGAGAGAGAGAGAGAGAGAGAGAGAGACAGAAAGCGAGACAGAGAGAGAGACGGGGACGGGGCATTACAAATAAACTTTTTAAAAAGAATTGAGGGGGGAAGGGGGGGGGGGTAGAACTAAAGTTTGAAAACAGAATCAAGGAGAAAACGAAAGAAAGGAAAAACTCAGCTGCACGAAACATCCAAAAAGCGCCAACACCCAGTGAGGTGATGCCCAAACAAGGGCACGTGCATCCAGTGGTGTCAGCCATTACCGTGCCCTTCAGCCATCGGCCGCTGGTCACTGGGGGCCACGGAGCAGCGCGTGGTTAGGAAGGGGGGGTGGGGGTTGTGCTAATATTTGTCAACGGATTACCAACAGTGTAAGAGTGTGTGTGTGTGTAAGTGAATGTGTGTGTGTGTGCGCGTGCGTACGTGCAATTATGTATACACACACAAACACGCACACACACACATACTATATATATATATATATTTTTTTTCTTTTTAAGTATGATTACAAATGGAGATTAAAATGCGTTCAGGAGGGTGTGTTAAGGAATGGTGTGTTGACAAGGATTTCCATTTGTGCCTGCAATTGGTTTATGATCTCTACTTTTGAATTCAGAGTTGCTAGATGAGGTTTGCATAATATCAGCCACTTTTCTGTAGAGCATAGGTTGCATTTTTTAGAGATATTATTGTATGGTGCTGCTCTTTTTATAATTTTCCATGATATATTGAAGTCTATTTTTTTATCTTTAAGTTTCCAAATGTGTTTTACTTAGTTCTGTTTGGTTTTCATATTTTTCATTTTTGAAGGACTGTTTATGGTTTGCATATCTGGTTTTTAAAATGGTTTGCAATAATCCCTATGTATGTTTCTTTGTCACTATCTGTTGTTACTGTGGCTTGGTATACAATATTATTGTAAAGGCATTTGTTATTCAGTGGGCACTGATCTTTTTTTTAGTGCAGTTACAGGATGTCCTTTTTGTTACCCTTTTTTGGCTATGTTGCCTTTAGTTTTGTTAGATGAGTTAATTATGTTTTTGAGGTTGGGCATACATGAATATGATTGCTTGATGGTGTTTTTTTAAATATTTTAGATAGTACATGTTCTTTTGGAAATGATGTTATAAGAATTTTAAAGAATTTTACAAAGTTCTTTTTTTCTTATTTTCAATGATTTTGGTTTATTGTTTAGTGCGGCGAGGCCGTTGTCTCTGTACAAACCAACCTGTTTACCAAGTGTTTTCTGTATATTGAATAACATGAATAGTCCAAATAGTTCACATGTTTCGGCACCATCATATGAACCCATTGTGACATCAAATGTGGAATTTTTGCTGTTTTTTTTATCCAAGTATCATTACTGCTGTGGAGTAGGGTTTTCTTAGTGTGGAAGATGATTTCCATCTCAGCCTCTGTTACGTTTGTGTATTTGTTAGCAAATTTTAAAGCTTTGGTAAGCAATTCCTCATCTATAGATGGATAAAAATGGTGGATCATACTTTTAAACTTATGTCGCTCCCTTTTTGGTTCAGCATTTTTAGAGTTTTTTTGCCGGCTCTCTAATATTTATTTGAGATATATATATATATATATATATATATATATATATATATATATATATATATGTGTGTGTGTGTGTGTGTGTGTGTGTGTGGTGTGTGTGTATATATATATGTGTGTGTGTGTGTGTGTGTGTGTGTGTGTGTGTGTGTGTGTGTGTGTGTGCACGCGCGCGCGTGCATGTATGTGTATATGTGTGTGTGCGTGCGTATGTGTGTGTGTGTTGTGTGTGTGTATTCTGACAGAGAGAGAGAGAGAGAGAGAGAGAGAGAGAGAGAGAGAGAGAGAGACTCTTTTCTCTCTGTGCCTATTAACGTACGTTTGTGTAGTCTTCAATTTAATGTCTATTCACGTTATGTGGTCTAGACACACAAAATAGAAGAACGCAGCAGCACTTAAAAATATACCAAGTAGCATCCAATAAAGATACAGCATCTGCGTCTCTTTACAGGTATGTAAAAATCGGACCCCGAGTCAATGCCATTGTCACATATTATTGAGGACTTACTTAAAATTTCATCCAGGGAAGATTCAGCTAAAGCAAGTAAAGTCTTAAAAAAAAAAAAAAAAAAAAAAAAAAAAAAAAAAACGGGTCACATCTTAGTACTTTCTGCATATTTGATATCTTTTTCGCCACAGCTTTATTTTATGTCATTTGTAAATTTTGTTTTAAAACCATTAAGTTTAATTCTGTGGATCAAAGAGGTCATTGACCTTACATGAAGTGTGTGTGTGTGTGTGTGTGTGTGTGTGCGTGCGTGCGTGCGTGCGTGCGTGCGTGTGTGTGTGTGTGTGTGTGTGTGTGTGTGTGTGTGTGTGTGTGTGTGTGTGTGTGTGTGTGTGTGTGTGTTGTGAGTGAGAGAGAGAGAGAGGAGAGAGAGAGACAGAGAGACAGAGACAGAGAGACAGTGAGATTGTTTTGTTAAATCATCCTCATAACTTTATAATATGTGTCAGTTTTCAGGATAGCCTCCCCCCCCCCCCCCCCCCCCCCCCCCCCCCCTCACAATACCCCCACTCCCTACACACAAGGGAAAAAAAAAATAAAAAAAAAAAAAAAAAGGGGGGGGGGGGGGTTTATAAATACGTCGTTCAGGTAATCCAGGACGGAGAAGCAATCAGGCTCCGCTACAAAATGATGGTGAAGCATACTGTTACAGGAGAAGTAATCAGGCTTCGAGACAAAATGATGGCCAAATAATGTTACAGAAGTATTCGGCCTCCACAACAAAATATGCTTCTTTATGAGGGTAACTGATTATTCATACTGTATGAGATATGAGTTGTTTTTTCTTTTTTTCAAAGCATAATAAATGTACATAGCAATATCTCTTGTAATATGCACATTTTCGTTTGCAAGTAATTGTTTTAGTTCAATAGAGTTCACGTTCTGAAATTGTCTGTGCTTCAGTATGTATTTTTCTCTGAAAGGCATATAAGCATTGCATCTTAATAGAAAGTGGAGTTCGGTCTCAAGTTGGTTACAAAAAGGACATGCTTTGATATTTTCTTTGTATCTGCTATTTACATTCAGGTCGTTTAACCCAAGACGAAAATTTGTGTGAACACATTTTAAAATTTGTTAACCGTTAAATAGGTCAGATACGGTTCTGGTTGTAAAAGAGACTTAAATGAACAATAGGTGTTGAAGCGATCACTTGAATTTAATTTGCTAACCCAGTCCTGCTGAAAACAATCTACATCCTTTGCCTAAAAATCTTCTTAAACATATTTAACATTTCCGACCCCACCCTCTAACCACACTTCAGAAAATCCATATCTATCAAGACAACGTTTTATATCATATGCCCAATTACTTTTTATCATTCTGTCGTCAGTGTTGTTCAAAAGGCTGTTAATCAAGGAAAGATATGCTTGCTTGGGTATTCTATTCAGTTCCATCTGTTAAAGAGAAACCAATAGCTAAGTGCTCTTAGTGTGCTGTCTATATAAAGACTATAGCGACCAGTCTCTCCGTAGACCATTGCATTTGGTGTTTTAGGGCTAACACTTAACAGTTTTTTTTGTAATACCCATACTTCTGCAGCGTACAATAGCATTGGCTTTCACCATCGTGTCAAATAGTTTAAAAAAGATAATTGTATCCATCCTACCCAAATTCCACATTGTTTTCATAATTTCTATTGTTTTATATTTGGCTCTCCTTGAATAGTCATCCAACGCTGCTACAAAAGACAATTTAGTAGTCAAGATGAAACCAAGATATTTGTAGCTGTTCACCACTTCAATTTGCTCTCCTTTATAGTACCATTTTTCATATTTGGACAAATGACCTCCTTTTCTAAAAATCATAACTTTAGTCTTCGTGTATGTGTGTGTGTGTGTGTGTGTGTGAGTGTGAGTGAGTGAGTGAGTGTGTGTACTACTATTTCCACACGTGTGTGTGTGTGTGTGTGTGTGTGTGTGTGTGTGTGTGTGTGTGTGTGTGTGTGTGTGTGTGTGTGTGAGTGAGTGAGTATGCGCGTGCATAGTGTGTGTGTGTGTGTGTGTGTGTGTGTGTGTGTGTGTGTGTGTGCGCGTGCATAGTGTGTGTGTGTGTGTGTGTGTGTGTTGTGTGTGTGTGTGTGTGTGTGTGTGTGTTTTCGAGGTAGATACACTTTGAAGCCGTGAACGTAGGGTCATGAATGCAGTTCTGAATCATGTTTTGATTTAGTGGCCGAGTCCATGCTACAGGCAAGCAGAACCTGGTGGAACGTGTCTATCTCCAGGTGGCACTTTCTCGCTGGGTTGCCTCCACCTAGGCGGCAGGTAGCACTGGATTACATGGTTACCAGCAGAAAAGAGGACCCTCTGATTTGACCAGGCTAATGATCTTGAACCGTTTGAAAATAGACATAGGTCATTCGTTCATTAATGGTCAAGCTGCAGGTGCACAGTTTGCCACTTCGGACTTCGGACTTCATGTTTGGGGAACTTGGTAGATTCCCTGTTTGTTTGAAGTCGTGTATGAAATGTGTAAGAACTGGTATGTCTGGAGGAATGTAGAAATCGCCATAACTTGAAAAAAAAAAACATTGTTTGACCTGGATATAAAAGGGTAAAAAAAACCACTTGGGCATCAAGCATTCGTGAAAATTTTTAAATGTAATTACGTTTTTTTTCATTTGCATGGTTTGAACAAGGGATTGGCCGTGTCAGCAGTTTCTTGGCTTGTTTCAAAAAACGGATAAATATATGTGTATTTCCCTAGATTTATCTAACTTACCATTCATTCTTCTTGTTCTTGCCTTTGTTCTTCTTCTTGTTCTTCTGGTTCTTGTTCTTGTTCTTCTTGATCTCATTATTGCTATCATAATCATTATTGTAGCTAATCTTCTCATACCACTTCTTCTATTATCATCATTATTATAACTATTGTCATCATCATCATTATTATTATCATTAGTATTGTATGATTTTAACACCATTATCATCCTCCTCTCATTATTATCATTATTTATTACTGCTATTATCATAATATAATTATTATATTATAATAACTTTTATTGTCATTATTATGTTATTGTTATAATCATTACTGTTAAATTAGTATTAGTATTATTATTGCTATTATTATTATTATTATCATTATCCACTCCCCTTCAGCTTTTTCTCTCTTCTGCGACATTCAGTGATTTTAGCCGTTCATCCAGGATCACATTTTGTCACCCCCAGATCGAAGAGAGAAACGACGGTCCGTTCATCGCTTTCTCTTCTTTGTATTGAATGTAATTTGTTCTGCCTAAAAAGAACTCAACCAGAATTGTATCCATAACGTCGCTTTTGATCACCATGAACAGAATAACACAAAGATATGGAACGACGTACACAGTGAATGGGGGCCATTAACACATTTCCGGCTGATATCG
>JADBJO010006242.1:128519-139178 GCA_016801955.1 Conus betulinus
CGAGTGGCTGAAGTAGTGGATGCCTTACCCGTGACGAGGTCGCAGAGACGTGCAAATGGATCAAGTTTCCATGGGCCTGGGTTTGGCACCACGGTGCTTTCCTCGTCTCCTCTCCGGCTTGCTAAACAGAAGCACTCTCAAAGGACCTGCAACATCCCAAACTAATCAGAAAACATGGTCTCAAGCGCGGTGAAGGAGCGTCCCTTCCTCACTGCAACCCCTGGACGAAAAGCTTTCATAATAAAGTCGGGGGAGTGTAGTGACGCACGGTTTCTGTGCTCATAGGCGAGCTCAGCGGAAGTGCACCTCGCGTGAGAAGTGTTTCACTGACTCTCAGGAAAACAGCAGACAAACTCCGGCAGTACGACACGTGGAGCTTGAAGGGTGCGGTCGTGTTAACTTTTAGTTAGCTAACACTCGGCCTTGAGTAGAGAGCGGACTAGTTAACTTGTAGTTAGCTAGGAGCTCAACACTCGGCCTTGATGTACTACAGTGTCGTACTACAGGTTCAGTAACACTATGACAGACCAGTGTAGGGCCTCTCCAGTTAACAGGAGACAGTTTTGCCCTAGCACTGCGACAGTATAGCCGTAGACGGTTACAACGGCTAGGACGATTCTGACAGTACCACTGCTGGGCCCGGAGGTGGACACTGACAGAAAGACAGTGCATCAGCTGCTGACCCTCTGACGGGCGAAAGTGAAGGGCTTGGGAAAGAATCCTGATGAAGCCCCCAAGCCAGAGTCTGGACTGACCAGGTAAGGTAGAGTGTGTGTGTGTGAGTGCAGAAGTGCTGAGTATATATAAAGAACTCTCTTGAGTGTAGGGAAAACACTTCAGCAACAAGCCTACCCTAGTAGACTTCCAGTCTACATCTACACTCTAACTTAGTGAAACTTTGCCACGCCAGGCATCTTACACCCACCAAGGGTTTAAGCACACCCAAACCAGGGTTGCATCGGACAAACCAGTCCAACCATGTAGCACACCCAACCCAGGGTTGCACAGGACAATCCTAGTCCTAACAATATTAAAACCCAGGAGGGTTATAATTGGACATCCTCCTATGTCCGTGTCCAGAGCTCCTCTGAAGTAACAATAATTTCACCCTTTCCTCACATTGGGTGAACACACTTCACAATCCACTCAGCGTCCCACTCTTCCACATCACTTGTGGTTGCACTCCATGAATACAAAAAGCATCAAAACGTAGGTTCCATTCCACAATCGCAAAAATTACAAAATCTTCAGCTCTGCTCCCAGATCCAGATCGCAGCTGACACAGGCAACATTAAGGCGATGTATGACGGCATCAAGCAGGCACTGGGCCCAACACAGAAGAAAACTGCCCCTTTTGAAATCAGCTACAGGGAGATCATTCAGGACAGAGAACAACACATGGGAGCGCTGGGTAGAACACTATACACTGAGCTATATGCAAGGGAAAATGTAGTCACAGAAGATGCCCTGAATGCCATAGAGTGTGCCTACCAGAACTGGAAGAGCTTGACAGAGAACCAACCATAGACGAACTCAACGAAGCCCTGGACTCTCTTGCCTCTGGCAAGGCACCAGGGAAGAGACGGTATTCCTGCCGAAGTACTGAAGTGCTGTAAAGAGACACTTATCACCGAGTTGCATGAAATCCTCTGCCTCTGCTGGAGTGAAGGCGAAGTACCCACAAGACATGAGGGATGCTAACGTCGTCACACTGTACAAAAACAAAGGTGACAGAAGCGATTGCAATAATTATCGTGGCATATCCCTCCTTAGTATCGTTTGGGGAAAGTCTTTGCACGAGTAGTACTGAAGAGGCTCCAAGTACTTGCAGAGCAAGTTTATCCTGAATCGCAGTGCGGTTTCCGTGCCAACAGATATCCACTATAGATATGATCTTCTCCCTTAAACAACTTCAGGAGAAATGTAGGGAGCAAAGGCAGCCACTCTTCATTGCCTTCATAGATCTCACAAAGGCTTTCGATCTGGTCAGCAGGGATGGCCTCTTCAAGATCCTCCCCAAGATTGGATGTCCACCCAAACTTCTCAGCATCATCAGATCCTTCCACGAAGACATGAAAGGCACTGTCGTCTTTGACGGCTCAAACATCAGCTGCCTTCAACATACGGAGCGGAGTGAAACAGGGTTGCGTCCTGGCTCCCACCCTGTTTGGAATCTTCTTTGCTGTGATGCTGAAACACGCATTTGGTCCTGCAGCTGAAGGTATCTACCTCCGAAACCAGGACAGACGGAAAGCTCTTCAAACCTCTCCAGATTAAGAGCCAAGACTAAAGTCAAGCTGAGGTGAGGTGCCTGCGTGACTTCCTCTTTGCAGACGACGCAGCAGTAACCGCCCACTCAGCCGAGGACCTACAGCAGCTCATGACTTGCTTCAGCGATGCCTGCCAAGACTTCGGGCTTACCATAAGCTTGAAGAAAACACAGGTCATGGGACAGGATGTTGACTCTCCCCCAGTCATCAGCATCAATGACCATGAACTGGATGTCGTCCATGACTTTGTTTATCTGGGCTCAAATATCTCAGACACCCTCTCACTTGACGCAGAGCTCAACAGGCGCATCGGCAAGGCAGCTACCACCATGACCAGACTGACAAAAGAAAGCATGGAACAACAGCACAGAGCCTGCGTCGTGAGCACCCTCCTGTATGGCAGCGAGTCTTGGACTTTGCGTGCCCGACAAGAGCGAAAGCTCAATGCTTTCCATATGCGTAGCCTCCGACGCATTCTGAACATCACCTGGCAGGACAAGGTCCCAAAAACAACACTGTCCTGGAAAGAGCCGGATGCACCAGCATGTACACGCTGCTGAAACAGAGACGTATGCGCTGGCTCGGCCATGTCGTGCGCATGGATGACGGACGGATCCCTAAAGACCTCCTCTATGGAGAACTTGTGCAGGGAAAACGTCCCACAGGCAGACCACAGCTGCGATTCAAAGACGTGTGCAAGAGGGACCTAAAAGCCTTGAACATTGACCAGAACAACTGGGAAGCAACAGCCCTCGAAACGGTCAGCCTGGAGACAGACTGTGCAGAAAGGTCTCTCCAAGTTCGAAGAGACACTCGCTCAGCAGCACGGGGAAAAGAGAATGAGAAGAAAGGCTGCAGCCCAGGCAGACAGACCAGCGTCAGACTTCACCTGTGCCCTCTGCCACAGGGACTGTCATTCCGCGTCGTCGACCAGGGCCATAGCCACACCCGTTCGCTGTACCAGAATAGACACCTAGAGCGCAACTCCATAGTCTTCCGAGACTGAAGGCCCAATGTTTTAACCGTTGTAGCAATTGCTAACGGCTATAACGGCCCCACATAGATTTTTTTCTTCTTTATGGAATATCTCAGAAAGTACTTGGCCGATCTTTCTGAAAATTTGTAGATATGTTCATTATGGGTCATGGATGATGCCAAATGTTTACCAGAAAGCCCCTATACTAATGGCTATAACGGCCCCAAATGGAACATCTCACGCGTATTCAAGATAAACTGGAGTACGTTTATATGTTTTGCATCTTGTTTTTTTCCCTTCCTTCTTACTTTTTCGTTTTTCGTTCTCTTTCGTTTCGTTCTTCCTAGTCCACTTTTTCTTTTTGGCTCTTTTTTTCTCTTTTTTTTTCTTTTTCTTTGTAATTTTCCTACTTTTGTTTTACCTCATCCATCATCATCTCTTTTTTCTTTTCGTATTAGAGTTATTCGGAGTGACTGTTTCTTGTTCCTCGTATTATTTCATTCTGCAATAAATTTTGAAAGCCGATATTATCATTTCTTCGTTTCCGGATACAAGAATAGCTACTATACCAGGTCGTCTCGAAACAGGTAAAGAATACAAACTATAATTTATTTCGAACTGGCTCATATGCAGGGCAATGAAAAATGAAATGGCGTTCGTCTTCAACTTCGTCACAAACACATCAAGCACGAATTATCTCTTTCCTGGTTGTCAAATAAATCATCTTCTGTCAGAGTTTCATATTCTCAGTCTGGCAAAAAGACCTCGATGCCATCTATTTTTAATGACTGAGATATATTTTTCAGCCTGACTAAAAAATGTTTTTAAATGAGCAATACCAACTATATTTTGTATTTTTTTTCTACATGGGAATGCCATTTTTGCTTTTATGAATTGATTAAACGATCTTTAAATTCAGATAAAAGGCAGCGTCACTTCCAACTCCCTGACTGATCCCAAACAATTCGAAAAACCGATCTCAATAAGGACTTGTTTTTTTATATTGTGTACCCATTTTTGGCTTCCTTCTTCAAGGCTGATGCAACATCATTTCATACATTTTCCTACAATACTCTTTTCCATTTGAAGCTTTATTATCTTTAGCCAAAGTTTTACACTCTTAATAGTTGAATCGAGTGTTCCGAATCTTTAGTGGATATCTGCCAGTCCTCGCCGTATGCAAGTCTGTTGATCGACGAGAGAGCGAGGAGTTCAGCGAGGTACTCTTAGAGAGAGAGAGAGAGAGGGGAGACGAGAGAGAGACTGAGAGAGGAGAGAGAGAGAGTGCGTGTGTTGGAGCTGTGTGTGGTCGTGGTGTGTGTGTGTGTGTGTGTGTGCGCGGGGCGGGTTGTGTGTGTGCGCGCGTTCACGCCCGCGCTCGCACTTTCTTATTTGTTGTCAGACTTCTGCGAGCAAGTCAGTCATGAGGAAAAAAAACATAGTTCGCACAGGGGAAGACTAAAACGATTATTGCCCGTGCACATTTTTGACAAAGAGAGCACGTCAAAATTGCCGAAAAATTGATAACCGTTATAAAAGTCGTATCACAAGGAATGTTTTTTTCACACCACACACACACACCACACAACCCACACACACACCACAACACCCACACCACAACCCGTCAAATTGGGATCCATCAGTTTCAGTGGCAAGTTCAGTGGCAAGTTGTTGGTACCCATCCTGCCGAACTGGTTTGGCCTTGCTGCTGGATGTCAATCCCCAGCACAGAAGGGCAACCAACACACACGCTGACACTAGAATCACATCGTTCCTTGGGCCACGTTCCGTCTTCCCCCCCCCAAGTAGTCTTCAAATCAGTCAGCATTTTTTTTTTTTTTTTTCATTTTTTTCATTCCTACTGCCCCACACCAAGACTCACCCAGTTCACGGAAGGACTGCAACGCACTCTCCTCCCAAGGAAAAAAAAAAGTGAAAAAGAATTGTTAGCGAGTCAGCCAAACAACAGGGACAAAAACAAATTAACTTCAGGCAAGATAAACAACATTCATGACAATGAAAACTAAGAACGAGCACCTTCTCATATTCGGCACAAGACGGGCGAGTTCTTCATTCTCATTGTCCTGAACGTTGTTTATCTTGCCTAAGAAGACCTAAGAGGTCGAAAGCGAATGCGTTCGAGTTTTGTCTTGTAATTTGTTTATCCATGTTGTTTGGCGGACTCACTAACACTAATCTTTTAAAATTCATTTCAATTTTCCGCTTGCCAGTCATCTCACCTGAAACCTATCTCCCAGGAAAGCTAATTCAACACAGTGTAAAGTCCACTGGGCTGAGCGCAGTAATAATGACAATGAAAGAAAGGACTAGAAGGGAGTGAACTCTCTGCGCTAAAAAAATATCTTGCAACTGATGAAGATAAAACTGATTCAGTGAACTTAAGAGCACGACAACGCTTGTACGTGGAAACACGCAGTCTTCCAGAGAAGGAGCCAACAGTTCAAAGCAGGGAGCGCTTAGGTGCTGTGTGGTTACGCCTGTCACAGAGGTGAATTACCCATAACAGAACGCAACACACATTTGAGCAATCGACCTTACGACTGGTGTGAACAAATTCAATATCATTGACACGAAAATGTACGTCCTTTCTTGTTCGTTTTCCAAGGCTGAGGGATGGAGGACTGGGAGGAGGGGCCCAGGGCATGGCGGGCGGGGGAAGGGGGCCTGGATTCCCAGCAGGCAAAGGCTAAACAACGTCAAGGACGTGCTTAAAAATGGCTTTGGTATATCACAGATCCGAAAGGAACTATGGCCACAGACAGGATTCTAGCATGGGTATCCGGTTTCTCCTCTGTTAACTTCATCCTTTCTTTCCCGTTACTTTTCAAGCGAGGCGTGGTCAAATGTCTACCCAGCACTATTGTTTTCATCATTCCAAATCGAAGAGATGAAATCCACAAAACAAGAACGTATTGTGAAAAGAAAAAACGGTACACGGGTAATCAGAGAGAGAGAGGAGAGAGAGAGCAGACAGGGGAGACAGACAGACAGACAGACAGGACAGACAGGATACAGACAGACAGGACAGGACAGAAGACAGAAGAAAGGGGAGAAAGTTCGGGTGGGTGGGGGGGGGGGGGGGGGGGGGGGGTGGGGGGGGGGGGGGGGGGGGGCAATATCATGAAGTTGATAAATACCATCCCCATCCCTCCATCCCTCCTCCCTTCCACATCCATCCGCACCCAATCCCACCTCCACCGACCCGCTCTCCGCCTCCCTCTACCCCCTTAACGCTCTCCCAATAAATAAATAAAAATTAAAAAAACCTCCAAAAAACGACTCTGGGAGGGCCGGGCCGGGCCCCTTAACGAAAACAATAAATAATAAGAATTAAAGAACACCCTCCAAAAAAAAAAACGACTGAACTGGAAAGTTATGTCAGCGCTTCCGATGTGAATAACAACTTTTCGAGTTGGAAATCATCGACGGTTCATTTCCTCTTACGGTGCGTGACCCGGAAGTATTCATTCCGCCATTTTGGCCATCAAGCGCTGTCGAGTTCTCTGAGCAATGAACGGTACCGACCTCAAGCTGTTAACCGACCGTTTGAAACGTGCTTTCATCGAATGAACCTTCGGGCTCTTTTCCCCCTGAAATACTGATAAAAAAAAAAAAGTCTGTAACTATTTCAGCCCTCACAGTGACCGGGCGGCGTGTCCACCTCGTTTTCGTTTACATTTCCTTGACGGAATGAAGATGGGTGGTTTTCCGGCAGATTGGGAATGATGATGGCTTTGATCGGGACTGATTGATTAGTCTGAGTGGCCAGTCTGTCTATTGCCCCCTCCCTCCCTCCTTCCCCCTCTCTCGCTCTCTCATCCCTTATCGAGTAGATGTCGTGGCACACACACACACACACACTACCCACAACACACACACACACACACACACACACACCACACCACACATGCGCATGTGTCACATTTTCACCAACAATCTCGCGTAGTTCTAAAACAACCCCTACCCCGTCTCCTCTCCCGACCGTCCTCCTCTCCCTCTCAAAACGACCCACGCCCCCCTCCCGCCAACCCCCCCCCCCCCCCCCCCCCCCCCCCCCCCCCCTCCCCCCCCCCCCCCCCCCCCCCACCCCCCCCCCCACCCCCCCCACCCCCCCCCACACACACACACCAAATGGTGCGCGTGGCTGGTTACCACGAAAAATGTTATCCACTTGCAGTTCCCGGAGAAGAACACCATGGGCAGCGGTGAAGATTCAGTGCATGGAAGTAAAGGTTTAAAACCTCTGAGCTCCGCCCGGCAATCACACATTTTATTTTGTGTTGTGCAGGTGGCCGTTTCTTCTCCAACTGAAAATCATCAACACCACAGTTACTGTACCAATAAATCATTTTCTCCCTTCCCTCCTGGCCCTACGGTTTCTGCCGTCAAAATAATTCTTTTATTCTTCTCTTCCCCCAACTGGAGTTTTTATCTATTCTTCTTCTTGATCGTATTTTTCATATAAAACCATGTCTTTTGTTTTCTTGGTTGTTTTCACCACCCCTCCTTTGTTCGACTAGTTGTCTTTCTTAAATGTCTTCTGCTTCTGTCCGTCTGCTTCTTTCGTTTTTTATTTTTCTCTCACTCTTTTGCTCTATTCTCTGGTCTGTTCCTGGTCCTGTCTATCAATTCTGTCTCTCTGTCTCCTTGTCTTTCTCTCTTCTCCTCCTCTCGCTCCTCTCTACGTCTCGCTCTACCTCCTCCTCTCTCCTCCCCCTCTGCCCTGCTGGTCCTTGCGACGGATGTCTGCTGTAGGAATTGTGTTTCGCCCGCTGACAGAAGCTTCACTTCTCTTGCTGCGCTTGGTGGTGCCACTCTGTGGACCAACAGGAAACTGAGCGGAACTCTTCTTCTTTGGAATGAAGCTAGTCTGAATCCTGGGCAGAGTTCCTTTGTCGTTCAGAGTTGTCTCCCTGTCTCGAACTGTTTGGTGTGCATTTATGAATTATTATCCCCCCCCCCCCCCCCCCCCCCCCCCCCCCCCCGCCCACGTCACGTTTCATTCACATGAATATAAACTCATTTCGCTTACCCCCCCCCCCCTCCCCTCCCTCCCGCGAACACAACCTTTTTTTTTTCTAAAATGAAGAGGATCCTTTTTATTTACTAATGTTGAAGAATATAGGAACAAGAAACAGCAATCAACCTTTTTTTTTTCTAAAAACATCTCAGGTTCAATAACTGGAACAGGAACTCAATCGTACATGCAGCAGCCAATATTCTACTCATGGTAACTTTTCATCGACCAGACTCAAACTCAGTGAAGATTGGAACACTTCTGTGCTCGACGATGACTAGAATCCCCGAGACACACCTATTCCACCACAGTTGCCAGGGATTTAAAAAAAAAATGTCCTTCTCTTCCATTCTGTTTTATTTGTTTTAAGTTCTATTCTGAGCACTTCATCTGTTCAGACACCTGTGGCGCGCGCGCGCGCGTGTGTGTATGTGTGTGTGTGTGTGTGTGTGTGTGTGTGTGTGTGTGTGTGTGTGTGTGTACGTGTATGTGTGAGCCTATACGTTTGAGACAGGGCTTGATGTAAAGATTTCTTGTTCCCTGTCTCATTTATAAATGTATTATAGACTGTGAGACGATTAAAGTAAAAACCACCACTCAGTCTCACACATCATCTCCCTTCTGACAGCCTCAATTTCATTCAACGCCTGCCTACCTTGCGCTGAAGAGATCTAAGCTGAGTGAAAAATTCATTCATTTTCATTGTCCTATTTGTTTGTGCCTTTTGCCTGAAGAAGGACTTAGAGGTCGAAACGCGTCGTGTTTTGTCTTGTGACTCGTTTGTCCACATTTCTCTTGGCGGTTCGCTAACATTTATTTACGATCCATTCAGTGACAGTAGTCGGAATACTAAAAGTACTCGCCGAATCCCACAATAATAGCTGTAGTTGTAGCTATGCTTGAGTGGTGTTCAACCTTTGCATGATGTCTCTTCCTACAAATTAAACACACACACACACACACACACACACACAGAAGCCATTTGCCCATTCGGTTCACGTGTTATGAATATATACAACACCAGGATGAAGGGCACAGAATGAGCGGGGAGGGGAGGGGAGGGGGGAGAGACATGTAGATACAAATTCCAACGACAGCCATAAAATTTGTTTTGGGGAGAATGATGAACTTTAAGCTGCAGATCAAGTCATATTTTCGGTGTAATCCCCCAAAAAAAGTGATTTGAAGAAGAAGAAGAAGAAGAAAAAGACGACGGAGAAGAAGAAGATGAAGACGACGAGAAGAAGATGAAGACGAAAGAAGATGGACAATAATGATAATAATAATAATGATAATGTTAAGAAGAAGACGACGACGACGACGTACCGTCGAAGACGAAGAAGAGAAGAAGAAGAAGAAGAAGAAGAAGAAGGAGAAGAAGCAAGTGTCTCCAGGGCCATGTCCATATCTGAACGTAGACCAATGTCGTTACTGTAGCCAGTTCCTGCGAATACGCCTGAGCGACGGGCACAAAAATGTGTACACGGCAGTCGGCCAGCACTGATAGTAACAGGCGACATCATGAGTCCTAACTTCCGAAAAATATGTTATTTCTTCAGAGCTCTTTACCACTCTCCATTCCACTTCTCTCTTCTGCCTCCACCCCCCCCCCCCCCCCCACACACACACACACACACACACACACTTTCCCCCGTTTCACCCCACACTACTCACCCACCTGTCCCCCCCCCCCCCCCCCCCCCCCCCCCCCCCCCCCCGCTGTCACATTTGTCTTTTTGAGCCGAATGTCTGTGCTTTTAACAGCGGCAGTCTGAACTGTCTTGACCTATCAGCTCTGCTCTCTCTGTGCTAATTACGCAACAGCCAATTAATCCTTCCTCCTCTAGGTGAAAGTTCATTCCCCTGATCTATTTCTGTCAGACATTTCGATCTCTCTCTCTCTCTCTCTCTCTTCTCTCTCTTGACCGACAAGTCGCCTACGAAGTTTAGATGTGCATCATCAGCCAACAAGTGAATGCCACTGTGGCGCAATCTTTTGACGTAAAATACATGACAATTTACTGTGTTTGATGAACCAGTTTCGAATTTTTTTTTCTTTTCGTTTGTTTTTCTCGTGAAAAGAAGCGCATTCCATGATCAGTTTTTAAGCGACGGGGTTTTAAAGTGACAAGCATTCCTTTGTAAATATCTTTAAGAGTGAAGCAAGAAATACTTTTTATTTGTTGGCCCAATACTGGCCACACTTGCTTGATTCACTGTGTTGATAATTCATGTAGTCTGAACCACGTTTAGCGAAACATACCGATATCAGAATATGACGGTGGACATCTTCACGCTTATGGTTGGGAAGGTCTAATCAGATTTATTGTTCGTGCCAAGAATGGTTATGCCATAAACGTACGATTGCTGAAAAA
>JADBJO010006243.1:5000-14029 GCA_016801955.1 Conus betulinus
ACGACGCGAGCAGAGAGAGAGAGAGAGAACACAGATGACGAGCGACAGGAAGCCCCAGACGACAGGAGGCAGAGAGCAGGAGACAGAGGATAGGAGATGGACGACAGAGTTCGGGGAAAGCCTCTTCAGTCCGCCCCATCAGGAGACTGCCAAGAGACTTGACTGTGAGGAGATTTTTAAAATAAAAGTCAACAGACACCTTAAGGACCGAGAGAGAGAACAGAGAGGAGAGAGCGAGGGGAGATAGAGAGAGGGAGAGGATCGAAGACAGGGGAGAGACAGAGACAGAGAGACAGGAGCAGAACAGACCAGACAGTACAGACACAGACCCAACAGACAATACAGAGAGAGAGAGAGAGAGAGAGAGAGAGAGAGAGAGAGACAGACACTACAGACAGACAGAGGACAGAGGACAGAGACAGAAGACAGGTACATAGAGACAGAGCGCGCAGAAAGGAAAACAGAGAAAGACACCTGGAGAGAGACAGATGGACAGAGAGAAGTGAGACAAGCAAAGAAGACAGAATGCACAGACAAGGGACAGTGGTAAGAAGATGAGAGAGGGAGAGAGAGAGAAGAGAGAGGAGAGAGAGAGAGAGAGAGAGAGGAGAGAGAGAGAGAAGAGAGACAGAAGACAGACAGACGAAGAACAGACAGAGACAGAGACAGAGACAGAGAGAGAAGGGCGATAAGTGGGAGAGAGGGAAAAAGAGCTAGAGAAAAGCAGTAAAAATTCCATCACCTCAGGGAACGCTTCAAAGTATTAAAAGATCTCACATTGTCTGGCACTGCCACATAAACAGGGAAGTACCTGAGAAATTTCCTCTATAATGACATTGGTATTAAGAAATAATAATTCCTATTTTTTGCAACAGTATACTAAAATGGTAGGGACAAAGATCTTGTGACGTCAGGCAAATCTTATTTATTACATCTTCCGTGTCTTTCGTTTTTCTTTCTTCTCCCTATTCAAATTTCTTTTTTTTTAATTTTCTTTTTCTTTATTTTGTTGCTCTTTCTTCGACCCTTCTTCATTCTTGATTTTGCTTTTTAAACTATGAGCAGGAGCAGAAGTGTTGTAGTTACTGAGAAAAAGGATGTTACTTGAGAAGATTCTGAATGAAAGACAGACAGAGAGAGGAGAGGAGAGAGAGAGAGGATGAGAGAGAGAGGAGAGATGAGAGAGAGAGAGAGAGAGTGACAGACAGACAGACAGACAGACAGGACAGAGGTGGAGAAATAGATATTTTTCCCATAGATAGACAGACAGACAGACCAGTCAGACAGAAAGATAAATGCAGTTAGAGACGCAGACAGACAGACATAATTATAGAAAGACAGGCAAACGGAGATGTAGTAGACAGACAGTTACACTGAGAGAGACGGACAGACATGAAGAGACAGGCAGGTAGACAGAGACACCCCCCAAAAAAAAAATCAGACAGGAAGACTGAAGGAGAAGCGGATAGAGAGAGAGGAGAGAGGAGAGAGAGAGGAGATGAGAGAGAGAGGAGAGAGAGAGAGAGAGAGAGAGAGAGAGAGAGAGAATGGCAATTACCTCACAAACTGTTCAATCACATCAAAGGGATCTTGAAATCTGTGGCACCACCATTAATGTAAGAGGAAAGACATGACTGACACGTCCATTCAGAATGATGTTCCTAATTTTGCAAGATTATACTAAATGGATTCCCAAACGACACATCGATTCTGGTGACGTCAGACAGAGTACGTTTCTTATTTCTTCGTTGTCTTTGTTTGCTTGTTTGCATGAATCTTTCTTACCTTCTTTTTCTTTCTTTCTTCTTTCTTTCTTTCTTTTCTTTCTTCTTTCTGTTTATTCCTTTCTTTCTTTCTGTTCTTCGTCTGCTTCGTGATGTGGGTCATCCTGATTGATTTTTTACTTCTTGCTGGAGAAGGAGTGGAAATAAATACAAGGGAGAGAGATGGGGGTCAGGTAAGAAGGTCATGTCTTGACACAAAACACAGAGAGAGAGAGAGAGAGAGAGAGAGAGAGAGAGAGAGAGAGAGAGAGAGAGAGAGAGAGAGGAGAGAGGAGAGATGAGAGAGAGAGAGAGAGAGAGAGAGAACTATGGCGAAGAGTTATATAGTAGGACAGAACTCCAAAATCAGACTTGAAATCAGGATGACCTTATTCAACCAATAATTGAACATTCAACGTTTGTCCTCTTCTGTCCTTGCGAAATTAAGCCGTCATCATAACATGCAAACAAAGAAAAAAAAAAAAAAAAAAAAAAAGGAAATAAGAAGAAGACTCCTTTAGAAAAGGACCCCCCCAGACTCCTTTACCCCCCCCCCCCCCCCCCCCCCCCCCCCCCCCCTCAAAAAGGTGCGAATTAAAAGAATGGAGGAAGCGGACAAGGGGGGTTAAACACAGAAGAAAAAACAAAATCAAAGTAGTTTCGGAGGCCACAAAAGGCAAACAAACGGAGATCAACAAACATATGAAGGGGACACAATTCCCCATTTGCACAGCCAAAGGTTCTGCTCGTGGGACGCATTAGAAGCACATGGACAGTTGTTGTCTCCCATTGGATCCCACTCAACTCCTCCATGCAAAAAAAAAAAAAAAAAAAAAAGTTGTCCGCGGGACAGCATACACAACACCAAAGATTGCAGCGTTAGTCTGACCATGTCAATAAGACCAGTGTCAAAAACCCAATCTGTTACTGGCATTGTGTGTGTGTGTGTGTGTGTGTGTGTGTGTGTGTGTGTTCTTTTTCATGAGGGGACAACCAGGCTTTGACGTCATCGGGTGACAACGCTTCAGTTTTTTCCTCGGCCGTTTCATTGTCTATGTGATTCAATATCCTCGGTTTGAGGACAGACTCTTTATACAGTTTTGTAGAATGATTGTCACTCTATTTATTCGTTCATTTGTTATTTACTTCCTTGTATGTTTGTTTGTTTGTTTGTTTTCTTTTTAACTTTCACTCGATTGCTCGTAAGTTTATGTATACAAGTCGCAACAACCATTTTAATTGTAATTTCACGCATATCTACATCATTTTATTTTCACGTTTAAACTAGATTATATTTCTTTTGCCTCTTTACTTTTCTGCATGACAGCATCAGTCGAATCAAATTCATAATAACAAACACACGCGCCCGTGCACACACACACACACACACACACACACACACACATACACACACACACACACATACATACACACGCGCGCGCGCGCACGCACGCTCGCACGCACGCACACACTGGGGTTGATAAGCAAGACGTCTTGATGCAAATCGCAACGGAACTGTTCAGACAATAAGAAACAGAAAACAGGGGAGACAACGCCTTTCTTTCTACTGCAAACAGAGTTACCTTTTCTCAGCTGATGGGCCAAACCAATAGAATTAGTGTCAAAGATTTGATTGGAAGCGCACGCCAGGATGAAGTTCAGGATTACGACTGTCTCCTTTACAGACGCCTCTTTTTCCGCCCGTGGTTTGGCATGTTCTCTCTCTGGTAGGAAGGTGAAGCTGACTGCTGAAGATGAATTGCTTTGGCCGTGCTCACTAACGGTACCTGTTCCTTGAAATCGACGGGGTCACTCTCGCTAAACACGAGCTCTGGCACAGATGATCTCCCTTTCAGGTTCTCTGTGTGCAGATGTTTTAATGCAGCTTCGAAAATTGCGCCATTGTAGTCAGGACTACAAAACTACAACAGTGCAAATAGGAAGAACAAAGTTCAGATTTCCCACGGGGAGGTTGCCAGTTGTCCCGAATTCTCATTTTGCCCTGCGCGCGCGAGGAGGTAATAAGACAGAGGCGCGCGCGCGCGCGCACACACACACACACACACACACACACACACACACACACACTCACACACAAACACGCACGCACGCCGAGTTTTTGTAAAGTTTAAAAAAAAATGATGACCAGGATGACGAAAACAAGAAATGCAAGAGGTAAGCCATCAACTTTGGCTATGAAAAAAAGTAACAGCAGTTTGGAAAATGTTCAGTCGACTGTAATAAGCCAATCGATTGTTCGAAGCGGGGGTGACCGTTTAATAAACCAAACAAAAATGTCCGGTACGCCTGCCGACAATAAAGACCACGCAGAAGACAGCAGCCGAAAAGAGAAGCGGGAAGTAAGAGTGATGATTTCAAAGCTCTCATAATGACTCTGAGCGAACGAATCTGAGTCTAGAGAAAATAGTTGAAAAACAGACCAAAATAATTGAATCGAAGCTCAAGATATCGAAAAGCGAAAGTGTCGCCATTCAGACCGAGTCGACCGAAACATCCTTCGCAACGCCTCACCGCTCTTATGCCAAAGTTGCATCAACATCGCTGCCGGCAAAATCTCCTCCCCAACACAACAAGGGCGTAGATGAATTGCACGAGCCGTACATTAGACCAAAACAAAGAAAATAACCTAATGAAACAAAACCACAAAGAACAAAAACTGAATTGTGACGTAAATAATCAAAGCAACGTCAAACAAGGTTCTGCGAAATTGCGTAACTCATCTGTGGAACAAAAGATAGAAAACGTCAAGTCTCACACACACAAACAAAACGTCAAACAAAAACACTCTGGCACAACAAAAGAATACGCATCCCATTCTGTTTCTACATCTGGTGGCGACTTGCCTCGTGTCCTGCTGATACATGACAGTATCATGAAGAAGGTTGATGCACGGAGACTTGGCCTATCATACGGTCTGCAGGTGGCAAAGAGAAAAGCTTATCAGATTGAGCATTGCACACGCGCTCTGAACGAGGCAAAAGTATCTCTGAATCCTGAACCCGAATGTGTAGTTCTGCATGTAGGAGTGAACGATTTGAAGGGGAAAGATCCGGAGAAATGCAGTACGGAAATGCAGAAATGCGTCAAGGAGGCCAAAGGACAATTTCCCAAAGCCAAGATCGTAGTAAGTCAAGTGGCTCCTGTCAAAATAAAACACTAGACATTAAGAAAGATCTGTTCAACGCAATGACAAGACAGAAACTACAGACAGAAAACGACATTACTTTCGTCTCCTTTAACGAGTTGAGGATGGAAGACAGCAGAGTCCTGACAGCTGACGACGTTCACCCCACGACCAGAGGAGCGAGCACCATCGCGAGGACCCTGGGCAAACACCTGCATGGAATGTTTTGGGAAAAGCCACGGAGGAGACCCGCAACCTTTCGTTACAGTTGCCAAGGTTTTCACCCTCCGCCTTTTCCACGTCCTTGGTTCTACTAAACTGGTCGTACTTTGACTCTCAGCTGTTTACAGTCAATCATCAAGATTTTCTGTTTTCATCTATAGTCATCTCTAAGATAGTTAATGTCTAAATGATATAAATTATTGTGGTATATAAATGAAAGCACATAAAAAGCCAAACATTACATTTCTACAGTGGAATTGTCGTTCTATAACAAAAAATCTATCGTACTTAAATCAATATCTAGTAACAAATAAGTTTCATGTTTTATTACTACAATCTTTAAATGTGAGCTGTGATAAATTACCATATCTACCTGGATTTTACCACCCTCCGGTTTATGAACAATGTGGAGACAGAGTGCAAACAGCCATTTATGTACGTGAAGACCTGGACTTTTGTGAAAGAACTCCACCAGTGTATAATATTTCCTCTGTGTCATGCTGTGCAGCCATGGTTAAGTTCACTTCATCCTTGATTCTTAATGTTGCTTCAATTTATCTTCCGAAAGGTCCTGATAATAAGAACACTGATGGTTGAAAGGGTTCCAAGATCAAACGGATAAGTGGGTTATTGGGGGTGATTTTAATGCACATGCCCCTTTCTGGGATAAGAGTTGTTCCTATATTTCTAATAACCGTTTGTTAGATAACATAGCGGATTCTATTCTTTACATACTGAATAATGGAAATATAACTCGTATTCCAGATATATCTAATCATAATCCCTCAGCCATTGATTTAACTTTGTATCTCCATTGTAGTCAACGCTCCGGGAGATGACTCTTTAGGATCAGATCATATTCCAGTCATAATATCTTTAAATAACATAGCAGCAGCAGAAGAAGAAAACACAGAAGATGTTGTTCCAAAGTATAATTACAAGTGTGCAGATGGTCACTCTTCAAAGACATCCTTAAAAACATAGATTAGATTATTCTACTGAAAAATACAGCAAGCAGTATAAATTCTGTAAAATTATCCTAACAGCAGCAGATAAATCGAAAAAAATAAAAAACACAAAATAAAAAAAACACAATGGAAATGTGTGGTGGAACAAGGAATGTGAACGCGCAAATAACAAGAAAAAAAGAAAGATTTAAGATATATTGTAAAAAAAAAAAGATCAGCAAGTAATCATGAAAAAATGAAAAAGACGGGTAAAGAAAGTGATGATGCAATAGAATATGCAAAATTGAAACATTGGAATGATTTCTGTAACTCTGAAGTAAAACATAGTAAGGATATGGGAAAAGTATGGGAAGAACTGAAAGCTATGAAAAATGGATTGACATCACCACAGTATCCCATATAAAATAGATAATAACAATCTGCCCACTGCTAAAGAGAAAGCAGAAGTTTTTGTAACTTATTCGCTGATGTCAGCCGTCCTGAGGGTCTAACAAACACTGACCGAACTTACAGAGAAAAAGAAGAAAGTAATATAACATATGATGATCCACCACCAGATAATAGCATTAACATAAATGCTCCTATAACTGTACATGAAGTAAAAGAAGCCATTAGAGCCATTCCAAAAAGGAAATCATCAGTTGGTTTAGATGCAATATCTAATCAGATGCTAAAGAATTACCTGAAAATCTTGTAGTTTTTCTTCATGCTTTGCTAAGTACTTGCTGGAATAGTAGCGACATGCCCAAAATATGGAAACAGACAATTGTTGTCCCCAGTTCATAAACAAGGAAAGTCTTCTAGTGATCCTAAAAATTACAGACCTATAGCATTAACATCACACGTCGTAAACTATCAAAGAATTGTTTTGAATAGACTAGCACATTACTGTGAAAAAAATGACATCATTCCTATAAATCAAGCTGGCTTTCGTAAAGGGAGATCTACTACAGAAATATTAGTGAAGTTATCAACAAATATAAAGAAACAATTTGCAAGACGTAAATGTGTCCTGGCTACATTTTTTGACATAACAAGGCTTACGATCAAGTGTGGCATTCACAGCTGTTAAACAAACTTAAAAATATTGGACTATCAGGAAATGTATACAATTATGTTAAATGCTTTCTGAAAGATAGGGTAATACAAACAAGAGTAGGAAAAACATATTCCACCAGTAGAACTTTGTCAATGGGAATCCCCCAAGGGTCAGTGTTAGCTCCTTTTCTTTTCTCATTGCTATTGTATGATTTGCCAAATAAGTTATCTAAAAGGTAGTTTCTCGTTCAATATGCAGACGACATTTGCATGTGGATGGAAGTAACTCTGAAAAAGAAAACTCCACAGCGCGATATAAATTTCATCAGAAAGATCTATCAAGATGAACTAAATAGGATGGCGGAATACATGAAGTAAATGGATTAAACTTATCTATTGAAAAAAACAAATATAATTCTTTCAATAGTGGTAATAATCCAGAAAAACTGCCTGTTTTTACATTGGGCGAAACACCTCTTAAATATGTGACAGAAGTTAAATTCCTAGGAGTCCATTTCACATCTAAACTATCATGGAACGCTCATATTGAATACTTATTAACAAAGGCGAGGAAAATATTAAATTTCCTTAAAATTATCTCTAAAGAAAAATGGGGACAGAATTCATCTACACTGATAACTCTATGTAAATCTTTAATGAGGTCGAAAATAACATATGCCCAAGAAGTATCTTTAGCGCTCCCAAATACCTATTGAAAAAGCTTGAAAGTATTGAATGCAAGGCATTGAAATTAGCACTTGGCCTTCCAGTACATGCATCATCTTCTCGTACGTATTACGAAGCGCAGATGCTTCCCTTAGATGATACAGAGAGTTAGCATGTTGTAAATTTGTTATCAAGAGTACAGCTAATAAAACGCACATTAGATCTGAAAATAAAAATGAGGTCAGATATTGATTTTCCTAAAAGAGCAACATCTATAGCTTCTCAAAAAACTCTGGCAACGTACACGTCAAAAAGTATTACTGATTCCGGAGTTTCAATCGATAACGATGCTCTATCCATTAGACCGTTATTTTCTCCTATACCACCATGGGAGCTTAATAAAGCACATTTTGATATTGAACATACCAATATGAAAAAAGATGAAAACATAAACATGTTAGCAAGCTATATCAAATGCCATGTTGAAAAGAACTATTCAAATTATTTGAAAATATACACAGACGGTTCGTGCATTGATAAACAAACAGGTTGTGCATTCTTAATACCAGACTTAAGAGTAGAGAAATCATTTTATATCGGAATTAACAAATCGATATTTACAGCAGAATTAACAGCGATACTCCTGGCTTTAAATTACCTTTTAAACTTTCCAAAAACAATATTTCAAATTCTCTGTTCTGTGTTGATTCTAATCAGCTCTTCAGGCATTAAAAGTTTTTCAATTGCACACAAGACCTGAAATGATCATAGAGATAAGTTGTATGATACACATGTTAATTGCAAGAGGAACCCATGTAGCTTTTTGCTGGATTCCTTCACATTGTTCTTTTCATTATAATGAAAAAGTAGACAGGGCAGCTAAACGTGGAGCCAAAAATAGTTTTGATTCAGAACTGTTTGATTTCCCCTTATCAGTACATGAACAGTGTAACTTGGTTAAGTCGCATATCTGGAAAGCCTTCGAATGTAGTATGGTAGATCACGTTGATAAAGAACAGTTTGATGATAACAGAATCAAAGAGAAATTTAATCTTAATAGAAAATTACTCTCATTAATGCACAGGTGGAAACTTAATGCATTAAAAAAAAAATATAAAAAAAAAAACGTAGTTTGCGTATGTGGAAACAAAATTAAAGCAAAATACTGTGCAGGCTTTTTTTCAGTCTCCAGTTTTAACGTACGAATTCTTTGTATACTTAGAACGC
>JADBJO010006243.1:14843-24843 GCA_016801955.1 Conus betulinus
ATCCGGGTGGGGAGCCCCCCTCCCCCCCCCCCCCCCCCCCCCCCACCCCAGCCCCCCCACCCCCCCCCCCCCCCCCCCCCCCCCCCCCCTAGCACCCTCTGCCAACCCCCCTCCCCGAAAAATTCTGGAAGGGTGGAAGGTAGGACAAAGGCTTCCACACACACACACACACACACACTCCGCCCATGGCAGATGATTTTAGCCTTCAATGAACCTTCACTGCGATGTTTTCCCTTTGATGACAACCACTGCCTGTTATGCATAGCACTGTACTTTGCTATGCTGATTGCCACGCCCTTCCCAGCTCCTAGGTGCAACTTAAAGGTTAAAGCAAAAAGTGTACTCAGTCATTCACCATTGTATGTGCAGAAAGAAATCTAACCACTGCAAACATTTTACATGTAACGCAAAAGGTGAAAAGTGAGCATGCAAATGGAAGTGTGAACGTGTGATCTACAATGAAGACAAAGAAATAATGGAGAAAAAGATTTAAAAAAAAAAAAAAAAAAAAAAAAAAGAAAAAAAACAAAACAAGAAAAAACAAACACACAAAAAAAAATTTTTATCATCAAGAATATCTATTTGAAGGATGGATGCAATAACTTTGTGCTTTTGATAAGAACCGTTCATAATATGTTCCCTTTCTGGCATTTGAAAGAATGAAGGAAGCAAGCAAAACTGAGTGAATAATATTGAACGATATTGACTGGATGACACAGGAAACGACTGGATGAAGCGCCAGCTGGCAGCTCTTCAGTTGGCACTACCCAGGCAGACAGCCCTTGTGTAAACAAGCATGGATTTTAAAACGCTTAGAGCTTTGGTCTCTAACCGAGGATAGGCGCTATATAAGTATTCATAACGATAATAATAATAATAATAATCTATGATACCATGTTAACCTCTTATAGGTACAGTCAGTTCGTTAGCTCTGATTGGCCACACACACACACACACACACACACACACACACACACACACACACACACACACACACACACATCTTGTGCATACACAGACAATTCAAACACCCATAATCACATGGGGAGCAACACTAAAAAGAGTACCGACTGTGGTCAGACTCAAATTCATCTGAAATAACTGGTCTTAGGGAGAGAACTGAAGCAAGAGTCAGAGAATACCCGAGCATGAAATGCAGATTGTGCCGCAGACACTTTGAGCTTGGCAGCTAAAAGACCTTTCACCCTAGGTTTTAGGTCTGAAAGAGGGAATTTACATGAGTCTTGTGTCTCAGGAAGAGCAGAGTCATTTAAATGAGTACAGTTGTGGAATTTTTTTTTTTTTTTTTTTTTTTTTAAAGAAATTATAGCTGATCCACCACACAACAGGGACAAACAAATTACAAGGCAAAAACACGACGCGTTTCGACCTCTTTGGTCTTCTTCAGGCAAGATACACAACATTCAGGACAATGAAAACAAAAGAAACAGAGCAATCTCACCTTCGCAAAATTCGGCGCAAATGGAAGTGCTTTATCTTATAATTTGTTTGTCCTGTTGTCTGGCAGATCAGTTCTACTTTCTCTTGAATAATTTGTTTCAATTTCCGCCGCAGTCACCTCACTTTCAAACTAGTTGTGGAAAAGTCCAGATGGACAGTCGGGTGCTGTTTCAGATACGACAGAAATGGTCCCACTAGAGAGTTCATGACCTACTCTGTAAGACACAGGGAGTCACAGAGTTTATAACCTATTCTGTAAGACACAGGCAGCCAGTGAGAGAGAGTCAAGATACATACACTAAATTTTTAGCATCTAAAAATAACATAAGCCGCCTTGTTTTGGATTTTCTGCAGCCAGTCAAGAAGACACCTGAGATGCCAGCAAGAAGGGAATTACAATGGTCTGTTCTTGAAATGACCTTGCCAGTGTCAGAGTCTCGTGGCTGTTTCCACAGAGAGAGAAGGTGGCGAATATAACTAACCCTGTGTAGCTCAAGCGCATGCTGTTGTATCCGTTGTTGTGCGACAATGTGTGGGATCATGTGTGTGTGTGTGTGTGTGTGTGTGTGTGTGTGTGTGTGTGTGTGAGTGGGTGTGTGTCAATATGCACCCTTGTTTGTAGATGCATGGTACTTATAGCAATATCATCTTATTGGTTTCATTTATTATGTTTTCTTTAACCTTTTATGTATTTGTAACGCTTAGGGCTTATGATGTAAGAGTAAGCGCCATAAATAATTACTTTCATTATTATCATCATCAAGTATGTCTGCTCTGCAGTTGCTGGAAAGGTTTGCTGAAAGTTAGGCACTGGTCAAGAGTGACCCAAAGGGTGTGACCAGCCGATCAAAGGGAAACAGAGGAACCATTTACCTAAACTGAGATAGGAAGAGACAGACGATCGAGCAATTTCTTTTTTGGAGTGGCAAGCATCAGAGCACTCACTCATCAACATCAGCAACATGCAAAACACATGCATATCAACGCTACATTCACTGCCAGGTTTTTGTAATGTTTGTGCAATTTGAACTTGCAGGCCCTTCTTTCATTTTCTCTTTAAAACGTACACCAGCTTCATGTTTTGTCCAGCATTCTCGCAAATCACTTAGTTAGTTTGGTATGTGTTATCAAAATGATTTTGTGGTAAAAAAAAAAAAAAAAAAAGTTAAAACAAGAGACTCTTTCCACAGGGAAAAGGTGGTAGGTGTGGGATGGGGGTCGCGGGAGCTGGGGGGGGGGGGGGGGGTAAATCAAGTGTAAACAAAGAAAACAAATGTTTGAGAAAGAGTAAGTTTTCTTAATTGAAAATTTTGACTTCAGTGCCAAAAACAGACCCCCCAAAAAGAGGTGAGTGATTAGGAAAACGGACAACAGCAACGGTGCTATAACTAAGAAGAACAGCACAACCGTAAACTGCCCCACCAGTCGAACGGCGCAAACGGTACAGCAAGAACATCGTCATCATCATCATCACTGACGTCACGATGCTGATTCTCTGAAGAAAACAGCTTTTTCCTGGACATGGCATGAACAGGCTTGTTTGCCCACCGACCACAGGGAGCGGAAGATGGGCCCACTGCAAACGCAGGCCTGGGAAGTTGCTGAAGTACTTCACTCTTCACGCCCGACATGGGCATAGCAGTGTTGCCTTGTGCAGCAGTCAAAGGGTGAGGGGCCACAGGCTTGGAACGACCGGATTCTATGACACGACCTTCTTCGACGGATCTGAACTGAGCCGATTTTGTGCCCGAGTCAGACCTGCGCATCTTCTTAGGAACGACGTCGGGAGAAGAGGCAGAAAGGTCGTCTGGTGCCTGTGATGACAGGGCTGCTGGCTTCTTGCCACCTGGAGTTACAGACGTCTGCTGTCGATAAAGGTGCGCGCTGAAAGCAGGAGGCCGCTGGTGGTGGTTACCTGGAGAACTCACCAGTGCAGCTGTGGAAGGTGTCGAGTTGCACCTGAAGATTTGCTGACCACCGTGTGTTTCACATCAGGACTGGACAGCCTGGACATCTTTTTGGGGATGACGTCAGGAGAACTAGCAGCTGCATTTGGTGACACATTTGGTGACACCACACGTCGGTTTTCCCAACAAATTCTGCAGCAGTTGTCTCAGATGGAGAACGATGAGCGCCGAAAGTCGCTGTCTGACTTGTATTCTGTTTACTGTTGTTGCTCACAGTGCTCTGCTCTTTTCCACTGCCTTCCAGCTTTGCTACAAATCCTGAATCACCATGCTGTGGATTGGAACCACTGTCTCCGAAGTCTACCACCCTGACGGCTTTGGGTTTCACGCCAGAGAACGACATCTTCATCATTTTTGGGGGGAGAGCCCCTGGAGAACTGACAGGCGTGACCTTTGACTGGTCAGACGTCGCCGACAGATTCTTTCCAACGAACTCTGCTGTGGGGGTCTGTGGAGTAGGAACACTTTCCTGATGCCTTACTCGTTGTCGAGTGCCGTCCCTTGCAGAACTCCTCTTCGTCCCCTTCTCTTCTTGTGTATTCCCAGACTGAGCCGCTGTCAGACTCTGGGCAGCTGAGGTCATGCTCTGGGGAGCAGAGGTCACACTCTGGGGAGCAGAGGTCACACTCTGGGGAGCAGAGGTCACAGAAGTCACACTCTTGGCAGCAGAGGTCACACTCTGGGCAGCAGAGGTCACAGGTCACACTCTGGGCAGCAGAGGTCACACTCTGGGCAGCAGAGGTCACACACTGGGCAGCAGAGGAAGAGAGCCTGCACTGGAATGTCTTGCTGCTGGCCATCTTCTTGATCTCATCCCTCATACAGTCATCCCTGGCTCCAGCGAAACTATACTTCCACCCATCCTGGCTCGCATCTAGCACAGACTGACTGCTCTGTGGGGACGCATTGCCCACCAAGTGAAGGTCCAACTGTACAGCCTCTGACACAGCCGACTGTCCCATGCCTGGAGCACTCTGAGTTGACTGTGCGACATTCCCGACGTTTGGCCCAGGTCGAGACCCTCCTGCCACACTTTCACCTACCTGCTGGATGCCCGGCGCTTCTCCTGTAATACCTGGCACACCTTGACACCCCTCTTTCTGAAGCGAACTAACCGAGGACCAAGCAGCATGGACGTTCTGCCTGATCCCCTCGACTGACAGGCCGGCGTCCCTGTCCAGCAGGACTTGTGTTACCGGAGGGAATTTGCCACTCTCATCAAATTCAACAAGTCTTGCAATGGTCTGTGCTACTGAAACTTCAGCGCCGGTCGGTGCCGACAGAGCTCCATGATGTGGTGACGGCCCCGAGGCTGGGTGGAACTCACGTCTGGAAGCCTTAGGCATGACCGTGCAGGGTCTGGCACAGCCTGGCCTGATGCTCCGGCTGACCATGCAGCACTCTCACACCTGACACACCTGCTTCACCTTGCCTTGGCTGTGAAACCCCCGAAATGCCTTGATTCAGCTGTCCACCACCTGGCACTTCACCAGCGATTTGTGTCCCACCTACAACACCCTGACCCAATTGTCTGCTACCTGCCCTGTCTCCAGCGATTTGCGTCCCGCCTAAAACACGTTGACCCAGTTGTCTGTCACCTGTCCCACCTAAACCACCTTGACGCCAGTCACCCGTGATGTGTCTCCCACCTAAAAAACACCTTGACCCAACTGTCTGCTGCCTGCCCTGTCACCAGTGATTTGTGTCGTAGCAAAAACATCTTGGCCCGAAAGTACGGCACCTGTCACACTTCACCAGTGATTTGTGTCCCACCTAAAACACCTTGGCCCAACTGTCTGTCACCTGAAACTTCACCAGTGATTTGTGACCCACCTAAAACACCTTGGCCTGAAAGTTCAGCATCTGACACTTCACCAGTGATTTGTGACCCACCTAAAACACCTTGGCCTAACCGTCTTGCACCCGACATTTCACCTGACACGTCACCAATGATTTGTGTCCCACCTAAAACACCCTGATCCAACTGCCTCACACCTGACGCTTCCAAAGCTTCTCGCGCGTCGCAGCGGGCATTCCTTGATGCAGTTCCGTAACACCTGACACACCCTGACGTGGATGCACACCTTCAGATGTATTCTGATCAACCTGACCACCACCCAGAACTTGGTGACTGAGCTGCGCCACTTCTCCACCTAAAACTCCTACCTGGTTATCCCTCCCGCCTGCGACGATGCCTGGCACTGCCAGAGCAAACTGTGCGGCACCCTGTGCACCTTGATTCTCAGACTGTCCAACACCACCACCACCACCCCCCCCACCCCCGATTCCATGGAACGTCACCAAGAGGGTCCTTCATCTGAGCTGTTCTGACCGTTTGCCCTGCCCACTGCAGGTCAGGCTGTGACAATGCCTGTGCTGGGCAGGCGGAGACGTTCATCTGGGGAAAGTCCCGACCAATGAACTGCATGAAGGTATGGACATGGCTGGGCTCCGCAGTGTACTGCAAAGGTTTTGCTGCTGACCTTCCCTGCTGCGAAGGCTTTGCTGGTGACCTTCCCTGCTGCAAAGGCTTTGCTGCCGACGTTCCCTGCTGTGAAGGCTTTGCTGGTGACCTTCCCTGCTGCGAAGGCTTTGCTGCCGACATTCCCTGCTGCGAAGGCTTTGCTGGTGACCTTCCCTGCTGCGAAGGCTTTGCTGCCGACATTCCCTGCTGCAAAGGCTTTGCTGGTGACCTTCCCTGCTGCGAAGGCTTTGCTGGTGACCTTCCCTGCTGCGAAGGCTTTGCTGCTGACCTTCCCTGCTGCGAAGGCTTTGCTGGTGACCTTCCCTGCTGCAAAGGCTTTGCTGCCGACATTCCCTGCTGCGAAGGTTTTGCTGCCAACCTTTCCTGCTGCAAAGGCTTTGCTGCCAACATTCCCTGCTGCAAAGGCTTTGCTGCCGATGTTCCCTGCTGTGAAGGCTTTGCTGGTGACGTTCCCTGCTGCAAAGGCTTTGCTGCCGACGTTCCCTGCTGTGAAGGCTTTGCTGGTGACGTTCCCTGCTGCAAAGGCTTTGCTGCTGACGTTCCCTGCTGCGAAGGCTTTGCTGCCGACATTCCCTGCTGCGAAGGCTTTAGTGACCTGTTCTCGTGTACTTGCTGTTTTGGGCGCTTCTTTGCTGATGCAGCGCTGGCACCGCCGCCGCTTAGCTGCTGGTCTTGTTGCACACAATGTGGCTGTTGCTGTACATCTCCCTCCCATTTGTTTCTGCTCTCATCTTGTTGGACGACAGTTGGTCGTACATCGTGCTTGACGTTTGACCTTGGGACACGAAACACTACAGGGCAGAGGTTAAACTGTGACCTTTGTTTTGCTGTCTATGTTATTTTAGACTGTGACCTCTGTTTTCGTTGTCTATGTTCTTTTTAACTGTGACTTTTGTTTTGTTGTCTATCCATTATTTTATCAGGCTGTTCACTTGGGTTTTGTTTGTTTTTTTTTTCTTCTCCTCCCATTTCTCTTCTAGAACTTTTCAGTATTTCTTTTTTGTGCATGCAACAATGTCTCAGTTACAAACAGCAACAGGAAATTTAAAAGCTAAAAAACAAAACAAAAAAAACCAAGATGAAAACGAATTAGTGAATTCTAAGTGTTAAAAATACTACTCTTTGAAAACATGAGATAAATATGAGTGACAGTGCCACTCCCCTACCGTAGCTCAATGTTATTTGTTTCCACTAAAGAACAGGCAACCAACACACTCACTTATTTCCAAACCAACTTCCAAATGCCATGATTCACCATCATTCAACCTGCCACTTCAAACTTGGCACACACAAAAGAACTTTCATCATGTGAAGGAACACCCAGAAGAGGACAGAAGTGTGGCCAACAGAGACAGCTGTAATTACGAAGCTCTAAGGCAGTCTGCAAGAGGTGGAGAAAACGGCACTATCCATCTCAAGGGCCGGACTGACCGTGTAGACCAAGGCGTATGCAAAGAAAACGAAGTGAAGGAACACTGAAATTTTTTTCCACTAGCAATGACAAAAAAAAACAAGATGGGATCCCATCAACGTATAGTCTGGGCAGGGGGGGGGGGGCGGTAAGAGGCAGTGGGAGATGGGGGGGGGAGCAATGGAGAGGTGTAGGAGAAAGGGGGGGGGAAGTGGATGGGCAGGAAAAAAAGATCAACACTGATGCCTCATTTACACTAAAATAAAAAAAAAAAGTGGGATGTGTGTGTGTGTGTGTGTGTGTGTGTGTGTGTGTGTGTGTGTGTGTCCCTTAGCAGAAAATGGTCTACAGGTAACCTCAGTGTTACTGTAACCAGCCGACCAGACAAAGCCCTTTCAGGGTTGTCACCTTTAACCACATACCTCCACCACTGGTTCCGGCCAAAGCCACACCCGGTCTGCTGGACAGTTGCGACGTCGGCAGAGAGCTGCCTGATGGGACAGCAGCAAGGGAGGCCAGTCCGCCGCTGGCCTGAGCGCCCCCTGTCTCCAGCAGGGTGGGGGGCGACGGTGGGGTCCATTGCCTCGGAGGAGGGGATGTTGAAGAGATTCTTGCTGATCCCTGATCCGGGGGGTCTGGCCGAGACAGCGGCGGAGGATGCTAGGCTTGAGACCGCTGAACACACACACACAGACACAGATGCCCACACATGTGTGCACACACACACACACACACACACACACACACACACACACACACCAATATCAGAACAAGAACTGGAGGAGAAGGAAGACAGGAATCTGTGGCACAGCTCCTAATCTTCTTGAATCAAAATTTGGGAGCCAGGGTATGTATGGGGGCCGACCGGCTTCTCACTGAAAGCACCGTTACTGTGTACTACTTGACCGGATCCATGCCGGGCTTCCAAAAGACTGGCTGTCATTCACAGAGCACTGTGATGAACCCAACCTTCAACATTTAACTGTCTGCTGCAAACATAACATGAAAACTTCAAAATCTTTTCAACAAAATAATAAATCAGGGATTTTTTCCCCCCGCAAATTCTGCATCTTCAAAATGACTTCTAAAACACGGAAATTCATGAAAAGTTTGGAAAGGTTGGCGGCTTATACACCTGTCTAAAATGGTGGACTTCTCATCTGATTGGAATGTATGAATACTGTCAGGTATCATAATGTATACCTTACAATCTAGGGATTCCTCATCTGATTTGAATGTATGAATAATTTCAGGTAACTTACAATCTTAATGAATATGGCCATGAAGGAATGTGGTAGTAAATTGTGAAAAAATCCCTTAAAATCTTCTTTTTTTTGATATTTTGTTTGTTTGTTATCTGGTATTACTTGCTACGCTGACATATTAGTTTGGGATTTTACATTATGTTAACCATCATGATGATTTATGTTCACCATCATGATAGACACTTGTGATGTTCCTCTTTTTTTCTTCTTTGTTTGTAATAGGGGAAATCAGACATCTTACACATTCATATGTTCATCAGGGATGTACTGGACAACAGTTTGTCCAGCTTCTGATATGCGTTTGTGCTTTTGTGTGCTCTGTGGCTATTGTTGAATTTTACTCTTCCTGTTTCTGTATTATTCTTAGCTCAATTCTGGCCCCCTTCCCTCTAGTTTGGGTTTTCGTCTTCTCTTGCTCTTGCTTGTTGTGGTTCGTTTATCGCCTCATCTTGCAAGTGGCCTCTTTTTCGTTTTCTTTGTCATCATCTTCTTACTCATTATCTTCATGTTCTTACTCATTATCATCATCTTCTTACTCATTATCATCATCTTCTTACTCATTATCTTCATGTTCTTGTTCTTTTTCTTGTTCATCTGTTTCTTCTTCTTGTTCTTGTACACTGTTTTTACTGTTATGATTAACTACTTGACTGACAAGACTACATATGTAGCAATTTTTGTATGTTCATTAGCCCTAATATGTGTCTCATTCAAATCAACTTCCGTCACTACATTGTTCAACCAAACTGTTCCAAAACATTCCCATAAGACTGCTGACAGACTGACTTCAACACTACAAGAACAGTGAGACCCACTCTGCCATCAGACAGCTGACAGACTTCAACACTACAAGAACAGCAAGACCCACACTCAGCTGACAGACTGACTTCAACACTACAAGAACAGTGAGACCACTCTCAGCTGACAGACTGTGACTTCAACACACTACAAGAACAGCGAGACCCACTCTCAGCTGACAGACTTCAACACTACAAGAACAGTGAGACCACTCTCAGCTGACAGACTTCAACACTACAAGAACAGTGAGACCCACTCTCAGCTGACAGACTGACTTCAACACTACAAGAACAGTGAGACCCACTCTCAGCTGACAGACTTCAACACTACAAGAACAGTGAGACCCACTCTCAGCTGACAGACTGACTTCAACACTACAAGAACAGTGAGACCCACTCTCAGCTGACAGACTTCAACACTACAAGAACAGTGAGACCCACACTGCCATCAGACAGTTGACAGACTTCAACACTACAAGAACAGTGACACCCACACTCAGCTGACAGACTGACTTCAACACTACAAGAACAGTGAGACCCGAACAGCTGTGCGGTTAGATCTTGTGGTCGTCAAGTCCCCCATTCCTCACCTCAGCCTCGGTCAAGCGCCAAAC
>JADBJO010006243.1:29843-39843 GCA_016801955.1 Conus betulinus
GATCACATTACATCAACCTTGGCAATGGAATGCATTACACTAGCCTTGGCAATGGACCACATTACACTAGCCTTGGCAATGGACCACATTACACTAGCCTTGGCAATGGACCACATTACATCAACCTTGGCAATGGAATGTGTTACACTAGCCCTGACAATGGACCACATTACACTAGCCTTGGCAATGGACCACATTACACTAGCCTTGGCAATGGACCACATTACACCAACCTTGGCAATGGACCACATTACACCGACCTTGGCAATGGACCACATCACACCAACCTTGGCAACTGACCACATTACACTAGCCTTGGCAATGGACCACATTACACCAACCTTGGCAATGGACCACATTACACCGACCTTGGCAATGGACCACATTACACCAACCTTGGCAACTGACCACATTACATTAGCCTTGGCAATGGACCACATTACATCAACCTTGGCAATGGAATGTGTTACACTAGCCCTGACAATGGACCACATTACACTAGCCTTGGCAATGGACCACATTACACCAACCTTGGCAATGGACCACATTACATCGACCTTGACAAATGGACCACATTACACCGACCTTGGCAATGGACCACATTACACCGACCTTGACAATGGACCACATTACACTAGCCTTGGCAATGGACATTACACTAGCCTTGGCAAATGGACCACATTACACTAGCCTTGGCAATGGACCACATTACACTAGCCTTGGCAATGGACCACATTACACCAGCCTTGGCAATGAACCACATTACACTAGCCTTGGCAATGGACCACATTACACTGACCTTGACAATGGACCACATTACACTAGCCTTGGCAATGGACCACATTACACTGACCTTGACAATGGACCACATTACACTAGCCTTGGCAATGGACCACACTACACCGACCTTGGCAACTGACCACATTACACTAGCCTTGGCAACGGACCACATACCCCAGCCTTGGCAATGGACCACATTACCCCAGCCTTGGCAATGGACCACATTACCCCAGCCTTGGCAATGGACCACATTACCCCAGCCTTGGCAATGGACCACATTACACTAGCCTTGGCAACTGACCACATAAAAAACCACCCTTGGCAATGGACATTTTCACCGACCTTGACAATGGACCACATTACACTAGCCTTGGCAATGGACCACATTACCCCAACCTTGGCAATGGACCACATTACACTAGCCTTGGCAATGGACCACATTACACCAGCCTTGGCAATGGACCACATTACACTGACCTTGGCAATGGACCACATTACACTAGCCTTGGCAATGGACCACATTACACTAGCCTTGGCAATGGACCACATTACACTAGCCTTGGCAATGGACCACATAAAACCACCCTTGGCAGACCACATTACACTAGCCTTGGCAATGGACCACATTACACTAGCCTTGGCAATGGACCACATAAAACCACCCTTGGCAATGGACATTTCACCGACCTTGACAATGGACCACATTACACTAGCCTTGGGAATGGACCACACTACACCGACCTTGGCAATGGACCCCATTACACCAACCCTGTCAACTGACAGCAATACACAGGCTTTGGCAATGGGCACACGAGACCTGTGCCAAGATTTTTTAAAAATGCATAAATTAGACAAGGCGACAAGGCAGCTCAATACTAGCCTTGGCAACAAATCATATAACACTAGCCTAGGCAATGGATCATGTGACCCTAGCCTGTGAAAAGGGTCTCTACAATAGCCTAAGGAACTGATTACATAACAATAACCAGGGCAAAGGACAACGCAACAGCAGGCTTAGCAATGGGCACATAACACTAACATAGGCAACAAACCACATACTACTTGTCTACACAATAGGACCACAGAAAACAATGCCAGGCACTTGGTTGGCCACACACAGTATAATAAGACAAGGCACTGGGCCACATATCACCAGCCAAGGCACAGGGCCATACAACCTAGGCAACGGACCACATAACCACGGACTGACACAAAGGTAGGCAATCAACTAAATCGGGGGGGGGGGGGGGGGGGGGGGGGGGGGAGCAGCTCAGTTGGTAGAGCGCCAGACTCGTGTTCCTGGGGTTGCAGGTTCGAATTTCGGTGCAGAGGGATTTTTCCCTCGGAGTTAACACTGATTCTGACTCCATTCCCCACACAGTCCGAATCAGACTATAAAAAACGAGGTTCCGTGTGTGAACACATGCACAACATCTTGCACACACGTCAAATCCCATCACCAACTTTCGGAAGAGAAGGTTAGTTTGGCCGTTTGGTATGCATAGCATGCACCTTCCCCGAAGATGGAGTATGGCTGCCTTAATGGCAGGGTAAAAAAAAAAAAAAACGGTCATACACACAAAACTCCACTGCCTGTCTATACAGGCAGTGTCCGCAGGAGTATCAGCCTGCATAAACAGAAAGAAAGAAAAAAAAAACTACATCAGGAAATCTGCCAGAGTGGCTAACACTGACACTGATCTTGCAGTAGCTGCAGAGAACATGTTTTTCCCAACAGAAGATTTTTCATGTCTGGCTTGTTTAGAACACATAAAGAGAGAAACTCTGCCTTTGATAATTCTTGATTTAATTTTTCTCTTTTCTTTCTTTTTTTTTCTTACACAATTGGGAGCCCCAGTCCTGTTCATAATTTTGTAATGCTGCCAAAGGGACAGACAGAGTAAGACAAGATTTCTATGAAATCTGGACGAGTCATCAGTCCACGGTCAAAGTACCCAACCCAGCACACCCAGACAGCGCTGCACTTGCGCTTCACAGGTGCAAATATTAGACTGCTGTTACGCTCCACAAGCGCAAATATCAATCAAGAAAGAGTCAAGATTTTTTTCTGTCATTTTTTTAATGAAACGTTTATCATATTTGTTGTATTTTCACTAAACACATTCACACAACATGCTGAAATGATGCAAGTGAGCAGGTCTGCACACACACACACACACACACACACACACACACACACACACACACACACACACACACACACACACACACCAACAAACACACAACACACATGAACGCTGTCAAACACACACGCACCTTAAACACTGCCCCAGAACCTAGCGCTCCAGCAAGCAAACCCGCAGGGGGCGCCGCAATCACCGCCTTGACCGACAGCCCTGTCCTTTCCGCCACCGCCATCGACTTCGGCTTGAAGTAGGCGACCCCCGAGAACGAGGTGGGCTGACCCTGCTGGTTTGCTGCCTCTCTGACCCCTGCAGGAGCTGTTGGGGTGGAGGTCAGGAAGGTCGCTCTGGTCTCGGAGCCGTTGGACACTCCTGCGCTGCTGCTGGCTTCTGTTTCTGTGTCAAGGCATCCAGACAAACAGAGTTTTTAGTCCTGATTATGCTTCTGTTTTTTTCCTTTTTTTATCATGCAAAATATCATCTCTACAGGAGAGTAAACAAGCCGTAAAACACAGTGTCAGCATTTTTGCAGCCTTAGCCAGCCCACACATCTCCCTGCAAAATGCCAGGTGAGACAGGACAGGCACCAGAGTGACCGCCATCATCTCCATCAAAGCAGTCACCATCATCACCATCAAAGGAGTCATCATCATCACCATCATCACCATCAAAGCAGTCACCATCATCTCATCAAAAGCAGACACCATCATCACCATCAAAGCAGTCATCATCATCACCATCATAGCATTCATCATCAGCAGCACACCATCAACCTGCTGGGTTCAGCAGTCTGAGGTCAGGGGATACAGGAAAAAAATGAAAGAGATCAGCCTGGCTTTGAGCTGCCAATTGCTTCAACTGATGAATGTAGGACTCAAAAATAAACAAAAAAAAACATGTCTTCCATTATATGTAGTTGCTGATATTCGCAGACAATCATCAGGGATTTTATCCAATCTGCTATCAGCCCTTTCCCAAAACAACCTAAAATCTTCTTTTTTTTTTTTTTTGTACCAAATTTAATATTTTGTGGACGATTTACAAAAACAGGGATATTCCTGATAAAATTGGAGAGGAACGGCAAAAATCGCACTGCTACAGAAATACTAGGTCAGCTGTTTTTCATTTACATTTTCTTCTTTCTCTTCTTATAAGAAATACTTTGTGTATATTCATAATTTTCTGCCCTAGAGATGCATGTCAATTATGTGTTGAACTCTCTGCGCACTTTCCTCTTTTGATGCACACGTGTGACTTCTCAGATTACTTGATTAAAATTCGATGTCTTTAAAAAAAATTTTTTTTTTAAAGAACAGTTCACAGTAGCAGATTCTGAAGAACGTACCTCTAACGCTGATACTAGCACCCTGGACAGAGCTGTCAGTGCTGACAACGGAACATGATCGGTGTTGATTCCGCACAGACACCAGCCGTGACTGGGCCAGGGATGCTGCAACACCATCACGCATAAACCCCAGCTGTTAAATGGTGCAAACTGTATAAGCATGTGCATATACAAGCGTGCGTGCGTGCATGCGTGCATACGTGCGTGCGTGTGTGCGCGCGCGTGCGTGTGTGCATGCGTGTGTGTGTGTGTGGCGTGGAGCCCCGCTGTTTCGTGCAGCGTGTTGCACTGCTAAGCTGCACCATGCCGCGCTGCACCATAAGAGTCTGTGCAGCATCGTGCTGCAGGCTCTGCACCACACACACACACACACAAACATGCTTACCTGCATGCATACCCGCATGCATGCGTGCTTGTACGTTTGCATCCTTGCATGCATGCATTCATGCATGTGTGGAGCAATTGAAAGAATGCGTGTTTCTGTGTCAGTTCAGAACCTCTGGGAAAATGGGTATAGAATTTCCACCCCCCCACCCCTATCCATTCCCTCTCCCTCCTCCCTCAACCCTGCCCCCTCCTGATCTGCATCTCCCTCCCCTTTCCCCGGCCTCCTCCCCTCCTACCCCTCACACACACCCCTGCCTCCCCCCTCACCTTTCTCTTCCTCCCCCTACCCCCCCAGGCAATCTCATGAAGAAACAGTCAACAGCAAGTCCAGAGCAAATTCAGAAAAACTAAAAGCAAAATTAAGACAGAATCGCAGAGAGTTTTTGAGCACTGGAATTTCTGGCTCAGAATTTCCAGAAAAGCGGAGGTAACAATTTATACCCAAAGACATCCCACACTCCTTTCCTACCCTCCCCCTCCCTCACTTCCACCTTCCTCCCCACTTGACCCCTCCCCCCTCTTCTCCCCCATTTCCCCCCTCCAGCCAGCAGCCTCATGAACAGCAAGTCCAAGCAGGGAAATCACACTCACACAGAGGCTGGCACTTCACTTTGCGCACGCGGTGGTTGGACAGCGACTCCTTCAGCAGCGACACTTTCTCCGGCGTCAGCAGGTCCGCCTTCTTCAAACGCCAGTCCCGGGGGGGAGGGGGCGGGCCTTCGGAGGCACTGGCCGCTCCCCTGCCCCTCCTGGAGTGAACAGAACACACCACCGTCACAGACTCAGGTATTCAGACACCGCTAATGATATAAGGCAAACAACTCCCAAAACTCAGGTATTTACACACTGCTGGTGATATAAGGTAAACAACTTTAAACACTCAGGTATCTGAACGCTGCTAGTGATTTCAGACAAACAACTCCCCAAAACTCTGGTATTTTGACACTGCTAGAGATGAGAGACTAATAATTCCAAAAACTCAGGTATTTACACACAGCTAGTGATGACAGGATGACAGACTAACAGCTCCAAACACTGAGGAATTCAGACACTGCTCAGTGAGGAAAGGTACATAACCCTCACAAAGACTCCCCAAGATTACTGCAGTCAGACCTGTGACCATTTACAGCAAAATGAATCACCATACATCTCATACCCCTCGATGTCCTGACCTTGGTGACTTAAAAGAAAAAGAAGACGAAGAGAAGAAAAAAAAGATGGCAAACGCAGCAAAAAAGAAAAAAAAAAAAAAGGTTGTTCCCATTGGAAGACATCTCACCCGTTATACCTGAAATAAAGCTATTGTGGGACCTGGAAAAATAAACTCTGGTTGCTAGAACATGTCGACTGTACTAACCTGGAACAAAGAAGTTCTGGGACCTAACAAAAGCATAAGGAGTCTAATGTATGGGGGGAGGGGGGGACAGACCTGGTACAAAGCCAAAGACCTGGTACAAGTATCTGGGGCAAAGCTTCACTATACTGACATCCCTGACGATCTCAAAATCTCCCCCACCCAAACACATCAGCCCACCTGTGGAGGGGGGCGCTGTCCACGGGGCGAGGTCTTGCCCTTTATCTGCAGACGCCTCAGCTGGTCCTGCACACGCTCCAAGGCATGCTGCCCGCTCACCAGCACCTTGTGGTTGCTCTTGATCGCCCGGTACAGCGTGTCCGAGTTGGGGATGTAGATCCTTCCAAAAGAAAAGGTTACAGTACAATGGGTCAGGGCTGGAAATGGGATTCTGTTCAAAACAAAGTCAGTACAACATGTCCAAGTTGGGAATGTAGATCCTATTTAAAAACAAAGTCCATACAACGTATTTTGAGTTGGGGATGTCGATCTATTCAAAACAAAGTCTGTACAATGTGTCGGAGTCCTATTTAAAACAAAGTCAGTACAACCTGTCTGAGTTGGGGATGTAGATCCTATTCAAAACAAGTTCACACAATGTGTCGGAGTCCTATCTAAAACAACGTCGGTAGAACCTGTCTGAGTTGGGGATGTAGATCCTATTTAAAACAAAGTCTGTACAACGTGTCTGAGGTGGGAATGTAGACCCTATTCAAAACAAAGTTGCTACAATGTGTCAGAGTTCGAAATGTAGATCCTATTCAAAACAAAGTTGGTACAATGTGTCAGAGTTGGGGATGTAGATCCTATTTAAAACAAAGTCGGTACACGTCAGAGTTGGGGATGTAGATCCTATTTAAAACAAAGTCTGTACAACATATCAGAGTTAGGGATATAGATCCTATTTTCTTTTAAGTTGGAGAAAAAACACTTTCTGACAATACAGCATGATAAAAAAAAAATCCATTAAAAAAAACATAACTGATACAATTCTGATATTGGTAAGTGGTACATTTTCCATTTGAAAAAGATCAATACCAGGTTAAAGCAAAAAAATGACAGCATTTATGGGTGTTTTTTTTCAGGAAAAAAAAAATAAGGGTTTATGATTCATAACTTACTTTTTTTTTCCAATTAAAAAAAAAAAACACACAACAAAAACCCCCACCCACACCTTTTCATCAATGTCCTGTTCCTCCTTTTTCAATCAATCATACCTCTCCACAATCGTATGCAAGCACATCCCTCCACCTTACCCCCACCCTCCAAAATACCCTCATCCCTCATCCCTCCAACTCTTTTGCTCTTGTAGTTGTAGTACTGCCTGTTATGGGTACATGTGTCCCTGTGACTTCCTGGTCTGAGACTTTCCTGACAGGATAAAGGGGTGGGAGGTCATCACAAGACTAATGGATGCCATCCCGAGAGGACGTTCAGGCTGGTTAACTCTCCTCAGTTCTTTCCCTTGAATTTCCATGGGAGGACATCACAAGACCAACGGACGCCATCTTGAAAGGTCGTTCAGGCTGGTTAACTCTCCTCAGTTCTTTCCCTTGAATTTCCATGGGAGGACATCACAAGACCAACGGACGCCATCTTGAAAGGTCGTTCAGGCTGGTTAACTCTCATCAGTTCTTTCCCTTGAATTTCGATGGGAGGACATCACAAGACCAACGGAAGCCATCCCGAGAGGGACGTTCAGGCTGGTTAACTCTCCTCAGTTCTTTCCCTTGAATTTCCATGGGAGGACATCACAAGACCAACGGACGCCATCCCCGAGAGGACGTTCAGGCTGGTTAACTCTCCTCAGTTCTTTCCCTTGAATTTCCATGGGAGGACATCACAAGACCAACGGACGCCATCCTGAGAGGACGTTCTGACTGGTTAACTCTCTTCAGTTCTTTCCCTTGAATATCGATCACCAGTGATCGACGGTTTTCTTCCCGGACTTATGGTATTTTTAAAAAAACATTTTTATTATCTGAAGCAAGGTATCGCCTAGAAAACCCGAAATAGACATATTCATCACAAAAGTATTATTATTTCAGAAATAATGCGCAGAATGTTACAAAAAATTACGAGAAATTCATGCAAAATGCAAAAATTTCAAAAATTGTTGAGAGTTAAGCCACCTCTATCTGGATGCGCACAACTTGTCTGAAAGCTGTGTGCAGGACCCATGGTTCCTAACATCAGTGGATGACTATAATCTTAACCCTCCTCAGCATGCGCTTACCTGCACTTACTTAGGCTGAAAACATACAGCATGAGAAGTAACTCCGTAATTTGAACATGGTTACCCAATTTCAAAATTAATGTAAAATCGAGGCAAGAAAATAATGAAATGAAAATCACTTTCAATCTTTCTAGGAATACATACATGCTGCTACATGATAAGTTTGAAGAATGTTACATTAGCCATTCAAAAAAATATATATATATTTATCTTCTTCAGAACTTTCTTCTGAATCGTTATTTATCATGTCTATCATCTCATCCCGATCGAAATCTAGGTCACTCTCAGCTTCATTAGCCTGCATTTCCACCAAGTCTTCTGCCGTAAATCCTACAAAATCGGACTTCTCTTTATCACTATCTCCCATGACAGAATGCCAGAAATCGAGGACAGCCATTTTGAAAACCAGCACTTCGATCGTAAATCTTTCAAAAATTACAACTCTAGAACCACAGCATGTATCAATTCGCGTTTCTTTTGCAAATGGAAGCGGACAGAAAAAGGACAAACACAAAATCACATTCTTGCGAGACTTCCATTTCCACGGTAATAAATGGCAGTGCCCTTGTTGACAGTGGTTTAGCGGACATTTGCGAGCGCTGTATGCAAAGCTACTATGATTTTTTCACTGGGCACCTGCGAGCGCTGTATGCAGAAGAGGAATAATGATGACGATGACAATGATCCAAACTCACTGACCTTGACTTCTTCTCCTTCTCTCTCTGAGCCTCCCACTGGGAGTCCAGCACGGCGTCAGCATCGCTCAAGGTCTGAGCCATCTGCTGGGCGCTCTGGCGAAGGCGGCGCATGCGAGTGGCTGTGGCGGGGTCCAGGGTGCGCTGCTGCAGGGCTCGCAGGTACAGGGGGTCGTGGTTCCGCTCCTGGCGACAGCGGCACTCCTCGGCCATGGCAAACAGGTCCAGGCAGGATCCCTGAGGTCGTACATCTCACGACAGTGCTCCTGAAGATTTAACAAATCCACAAGATGACAAACCATGCTGTCTTGAATATCACCCCTTCAAACGGCTCCGTACTGGTGTGCAAGAGTTTCGTTTGCAAATCAAATCTGTGCATAAGCTGTGTCTCTGTATTTCATAGCAAAGGCAAAGAGAAAACACTGTCACGCAAACAAGCATGCACGCACACACACACACACACTCGTGCGCACAAAATATATATATTTCATACACAATAAGCAGCTCAAAATATGAAAAACAAAACCCAACCACTTTCCTTTGCAAAATTAGCCTAATTCAAAAACAGTTTTTTTCCCTCCTTCAAATATACAGTATTTAAAATGTCTGTATATTTTCCAGCCTCTACCGGTGACTTTTACATCCATGGCAGCAGCAAACTACATCGATGAACACCACCAGTCGATCTCTCGTTTCTCACCTTTGCCATGGTAGCGATTCCCTTAGAGAAGGCGGCCATCTTCATGGTGTTCTGATATCCATCAACACCACCAGTAAATCTCTCGTTTCTTACCTTTGTCATGGTGGTGATTTCCTTAGAGAAGGCGGCCATCTTCATGGTGTTCTGATATCCATCAACACCACCAGTAAATCTCTCGTTTCTTACCTTTGTCATGGTGGTGATTTCCTTAGAGAAGGCGGGGCTTCATGGTGTTCTTACATCCATGAAGACCACCAGTCGATCTCTCGTTTCTTACCTTTGTCATGGTGGTGATTTCCTTAGAGAAGACGGCCATCTTCATGGTGTTCTTACATTCATGAAGACCACCAGTCAATCTC
>JADBJO010006243.1:44843-57386 GCA_016801955.1 Conus betulinus
CCTGAGCAATAACATCACAACTGCACACTTAACAGCCCCTTCGGAAAGCACACATATTTCAACCTTATTTCTGCACATCTTTGTGCAATCTTCATTTTCAAAGAAAGGTGAAATGAAGCCTTCCTATATCCTGGTTGTGGTCTTGTAGAGTCATGCGCCCTTTTTCAGCATTTTGCTTATTTTCTTTTAGTCTGTGGGCAAATTCCCAAACTTCTCCCTGACTTCCAGCCGCCATTTTGACACCACTTTTCAGTTTTTTTCCCCCGACCACTGTCGACCTTGATTATAACAATGGGTTGGGGTCATGGGGGAGATGACGGGAAAACGGTCAAACTGAACACCATCCAGCTTTACTGCCTTGTTAAAAAAAAAAAAAAAAAATGTGTGCACACACACACACACATGTCAATGTGTGTGATGTACACTGGAAGTATGTATGTGTGTGTATACACAACAGATGTACATATCTGTGTTCAGCCAAGCATGCTTAGGATATCAATGTCATAGTATATAAGCAAACGTATAAGAGAGAAAGAATGCACAGAGATAGGAGGAGAAAGTGAGGTAAGACTGCATGCGTGCGTGCGTGCGTGCGTGTGTGCGCGCGCACATGCGTGCATGCTTGTGTGCGCACGTGTGTAGGGTGGAGGATGTATCTGACCTCTTCAAGCGCATGTGTACATGCATGTATGGGTGTGTATGACTGGGTGAGTGTGATGCAGGTGTACATAATCATCATAAACTTTTTAAATACGTCCAACAGTTTGTACAAAACACACAAGCATTACAAAATCATGTTACTTTCCCACTCTTACTACACACACACAGATATTGTTCATATAATCTTTCTCATCAAGCAACAAGGCACAGAAACCCTTCCTCAACAGCTTCTGCAGAGAACGCCACCTACTTGCAGTGGCCGACAAGGTCAAGGGTTTCATCCCTCCAACAGCCGCAGCCTGCGTCGTGCCGAACCCCCCAAACAAACTCTTCCCTGCCACACCGCCTGGCTGTGTTGCCGCGGCGGCGCCGCACCTCCTTCAGACTTGGGCACACCAAAACTGAACGCCGGCTTCACCGTGGGCGGGGCCCCTGGTGTGGCACTGGCAGCGCCCTCTGCTGGTGCAAACGAGAAGCCCGGTGCCGACAAAGCGGACTGACCCAGAAGCCCCCCCAGCGAGGCCGACGCCGCTGGCTGACCAAAGAGAGGCTTGGCCCCTGGCTGACCGATGCCTATGCCACTCGTCGCCGACTGCGTGACGAGAGAAGCAGCTGACATGGGAGGGGAGGTAAGCAGACCGGCCAGAGAGGGTGCCGATGATGGTGGGAGAGCAGCCGAGGCTGGTGCAGGAGGAGCCAGGGAGGGTACAGGGGCGGAGGGTAAGCCTGCCACCGTGTTTCCTGTGCTGGATCCTGCTTGGAACAGGGGGAGGGGGGGGGGGGGGGAAGAAAAACACCAAGTTACTGCAAAGCAATTCAACATTTCTTATGCAATGAAAAATAGGGGTCGGTGGAGAGGGGGGCCAACAAGTTACTGTACAATTCTAAATTTCTTACATAATGAAAGAATGAGGAGGGAAAAAAAAATCTTATTGTCCAATTCGAAATCTCTTACACAACAAAAAACAAAAAAAAAAAGGGGGGGTGGGGGGGGAAAAAAAATACCAAGTTACCTTACAATTCAAAATTTCTTATACAGTGAAAAATGGGGGAGGGGGTAAAAAGAAAAAAAAGTTACCACCGAGTTACACTTAAGGGGGGGGGGCAGTTACCATACAAATCAAAATTTCTCACACAACAAAAAATAAGGGAGGGGTAAAAAAAAGATAGAGTTACCATACAATTTAAAATTTCTTACACAATGAAAAATACGGGAGGGGGGAAAAAAACACAGAGACACTGTACAATTCAAATCTTTTACACAATGAAAAATACGGAAGGGGTAAAAACCAAAAAAAGTGAGTTACTGTACAATTCAAAATGTCTTACTCAATAAAAAAAAAAAATGGCTGAGACTAGTGAGACAAAAATCAGCTGATATTTCTTTTCATTTTCACCAACTGAAGAGTACTAGGACAAACTAATACACTGGTTCTCCTCGAGAGGGAAAGCACACACACACACACACACACACACACACACACACACACACAAAAAACAGAGTTATCGTACAATTCAAAATTTCTTACACAACGAAAAATAGGGGAGAGAATGATTCAGCTGATATTTTCCCGTTTTCTCCAACAGAAAAGTACTATGACAAACTAATACACTGGTCCTCCTTGGGGGAGGAAAGAAAAAACAGAAACATTGAGTTGCCGTACAAATCAAACTTCTTAAACAATCAAAAATGGGGAAGAGAAAAATTAGCTGATGTCTTTTTCATTTTCACCGACTGAAAAGTACTGTGATGCACTAATGCACTGGTCCTCCTTGGGATCTTTGTGGGGGGGGGGGGGGGGGGGGGGGGGGGGGGGGGGGATCACTGAATTACCGTACAATTCAAAATTTCCAACACAATGAAAACTGGGGAAGAGAATAATTCGCTTGTGTGTTTTTCATTTTCACCGACTGAAAAGCGCTATGACAAACTAATGCTTCTAAGACATACTGTCCTCGTGGAGGACCCTGTACAATACCAAAACCAGGGGTGAAAGGTGTTCCGAGAGCTCAAAAAGGAATGTCCTGGGAAACAGAATGAGCAGTACGAAAATGTGACTAAGGCTCCGAGACACACCAAGCGACGGAATCTCGCTTGTTCAGCGACCCCTTTATGCGACACCTGGTTAACAGGATGACAGAGCCGACTGACTGCCGTTGAATGCTATATGGTCTGACATGGTACAGTATATGACGCCAAATGAGCAGTACGAAAATGTGTGAAAGTTCTGTTACTTTCAAGAAGTCCTGAAACTCAAAGCATCTCTTTAACAGAAAGCAGACACTTCAGCAGTATCTTCAGTCACCATAGCGACAGGTGATGAAAGTGAAGAGGAAAATGTTGTGTGGGTTCTCTGGAACAAAGAGCTTGATCTGCCAATCATCATTTTTTGTTCATCAACAACTACACACACACTTGATGTTACATTTCCACTGCATTCCAGTCTGTGACCCGAGTATATTCTAACTCACCCAGGCATGGGAATCAACAGCAATATAATGTTGCTCAACTTAGCATCAAGCCTGGCGTGTATACTTAACAAAGACTTTGGGGGGGCGGGAAGATTTCAGAGGAACAAATGTGGTGAGGACTTTGATAGCATATACTTTTCACACATATGCACACATATATTTTAATCTTGCATTGTTCTGCAAGGGGAAAAAAAACTGTAGGTGCAACACTGTAGAAAGAACACACACACACACACACACACACACACACACACACACACACACGCTCTCACACACACACTTGCACACGCACACGCTCACACACACACACACTCACACACACACACACACACACACACACACACACACACACACACATGCACACGCTCGCACACACACACACACACACACGCTCACACACACACACACACACACACACACACACTCGCACACACACACGCTCGCACACACACACACACACACACACACACACACACACACACACACCCCCAACCCACTCCACCCACCTGCTGCGGATGGCGCTGGCCGTGACGGCTGCAGTGGCAGGGGCTGGGGGGCAGTGGTGAGGGCGGGGGCCTGCGGTGGAAGTAGGCCATGTGGAACGGCACCAACACCCCGTCCGTCGACAACAGCAGCAGGACGGGCAGGGGGGGTGAGTCTTGGTGTCCCCTGAAACCAAACCCTCCATCATGCAGTCAGCACACAGAGAGAGAGAGAGAGAGAGAGAGAGAGAGAGAGAGAGAGAGAGAGAAGATTAAAATCACTACAACAAAAGCTTTTCCTTTCACATCCGCTATCTCTGATCAGTTCCACCATAAAAATTCATGAAAACAAAGAAACAGTTCCACACATTATACTGAAAAAACAAACAAAAAAAAAGAACCAGATGACAGCTCATTGCTCAGCCGTCAATCCATCGACGTGTGGAAAGTCACCTTACCCAGCTGCAGCACCTGCTGCGAGGAGAACATGACGCACATGCCCACAGGATAGGAGTCCGTCTGATTGTCCGTCACCGGCAGTTCCGCTCGGCTGGAGTCCTCCAGGTTCCAATGCTCCCACTGAGCCTGTCCAACAACAGCATGGCAGTGATCACTGGCATTCTAACCCCATAGCATCACACATACATACCCTCATTACTTCCACTCTCCATACTGCTCCCCAAAACAACACAGCCCATGGAAAACTGACAGGGTGGTGGGCGAGCCTGTCACACTGTGTCCATGTCATGTCTTAGACAGTCTATAACGTTCATCCAACATTACTAATTCTGCAACCCCCCCCTTCCTCCACACACAGCCATTTTCTGATGGGTCCTGTCTCAGCCCCAGCAGTCCAGAGGTTGCCATCGACATCAGGCCATCAACCCACCACAGAAAACGCTGCACCGCTGCAGTGTTGATCTACCATTCTGGTGGGCGTTCAGTGGTGCCTGTTCTGATCCAACGCATGCTGAAAAACACAAACTAAAGCAATCACTCTGGGATCGGATGTCTGTCTACGGACTGAAGTGAAGTTAGCTCTCTGCTCTCCTATTTTATTTGGGAGTGGGGGAGGGGCATCCTGAAGCTATGGTGATGTTTCAGAGTGTGTAGGGATAAGGCATTTGTTTCAAGGACGGAACTATTGGAAAAATCACAAACTAAGCCTCCCTTACTGGCAACAGTATCGGTTCATCACAAAGCCATCTTGGGTGAGCTTCCCCCTCCTGAGGGAGATCAAACCCATGCCTGTCTAGTGACAGTCGACGTGAGCTTGATGATGCTGGAAGAGTTTGACATGGAGTCACCACAGGTGTGTGGAAGGAAGCATCTAAACTGAGGTCACCACGAGAACAGCATGAAGGGCCACAGAATCTGATACTTCATATTTATGAGTAATGAGGATTTTTTTTTTTTTTTTTTCTTCTTTCTGCATACGCAGGCTGATACTCATGCGGACACTCCCTGTACAGACAGGCAGCGGAGTTTTGTGTGTATGACTGTTTTTTATCCTGCCATTAAGGCAGCCATACTCCACCTTTGGGGAAGGTGCATGCTATGTGTAACATGTCATTCATACCAACGGCCAAACTGGCCTTCTCTTCCGAAAGTTGGTGATGGGATTTTATGTGTGTGCAAGATGATGTGTGTGCGTTCAAACACAGAACCTCGGTTTATAGTCTGATTCGAAGGACTGTATGGGGAATGGAGTCAGGACCAATGTTAACTCCGAGCGAAAAATCCCCTTGAACCGAAACGGCCCCAGCCGAGCTGCGACCCCGCAAACCCAGATCACCAGAGTCCGGCACTCTACCAACTGAGCTATTCCAGCCCCCAAGTAACGAGGATGATGAAGATGGCGCTGTGGAGTGACCTTCTGGTCCAAAACTACAGACAGGACTGGCACAGGAAATGTCAGCACTGGGCTGGCATGCATGACACAGACATCTGTTACACTGGTCAGGAAATCTGAACACCACTCTCAGAGACATTTCCATTCAGCGGACAACACTCGACATGTGGTTCCAGTCTTCCCATCTGACCCCATGTCATGCATACATACTCAACAACTGGGAGTATGAACCAACCGGGTCAAGGAACCCCCACAAATGTATGCATCAGATGGATTTAGAATCTGCAAACATCCGGCCACAACCTGCTACACTATCTGCAGCGACTCGTTTTCATGAAACACTTGCAGAACTGGAGACCCGAGCCCCAAAAGTCAACAGCAGACCTGCTTATCCCTTCAGAGATCCGTGAGTAACATAGCCAGCCAAAAATGTGTCATCTGGGAGGTGATATGTGCAGTGCACTCTGTAAAAAACACAATTTCAAAAGCTAAATGCAGACAGTAAACACGTCTCCAAAGCCATTAACCAACTTTGTTTCATAAAACTTCAAGTTCTTTCAATTCAAACTTTTTCTCCTTTTTTTTTCTTTAATGAGAATGCAGGAACACAAAGAAAAAGAAAGGGTGGGGCGGGATTCTTCTCAATCACACTTTTGTTTTTGGTAGAATGATATGTTACAGTACAGATAGCATTCAAACATATCCTTAGCATATGGTTACACTGGTATGTAAACAGTTCTAAAGGAACAAAGCCTGAAGATGTAAATGCAGTATAAAATGATTGCAAACTTCACACACATTTACTTTCTAAAATCTGAATGCAATCAAGTAAAAGTCACAATGTTTTTCAGCTCATCTGACCACAGATGCGCGTATGGGCTGCAAATGAGTTAAAAACGGAAAAAAATGAAAACACCTCAAAATAAAAAAATCAGAAGCCGGTCAAGCTCACCTTGTCATCTAAATGTTTGGCAATGATGGCAGTCTCCGTTGCTGAGCAGGAAGACGACACAATCACTTCCCTGTTCACAAAAAAAAAAACAAAAAACAACCCTTCAATTGAAATATGACAACAGGGATAAGGCGGGTGACGTGGGGGTCGTAGGGGGTGGGGGGGGGATAGGAGGGGACCTTCTCTATTCATAGACTTCAGATCCATCTCCTGATAAGGGATTTCTATCACTTGTTACACAGCTTTGAGTGAAAACTGTGCGCCCACCATCCTAAAACTAATTTTCCTTCTGACATAGTAAAACCTCTGCTGAGCTGCTCCTAGAGGTCAGAAACAGAAGGAAGTTTCATTTGTGCGCAAAATCCGATACAAAGACAGTACTGACAAACAACAAACCTTTGATTCTACGGCTCCAGGTCCCCCACTTTCTAATACAAGTCCTTTCTTTTCTTCATCCATTCATCTGCCGCTGGACATCCATCCTCTCAAGACTTCACGCCTTCCGGTGTCATCTCCTGCAGGGCCCTCGGGATACGCATACAGTGATGGGGTTGACTCTCTTCTCCCTTTGCACTTTGCATCCCCCCCCCCCCCCCCCCCCCCCCCCCCCCCACCCCCCTCCAGCAAATCTCTTATAAGTTCGCTTGCTCTGAATAGCAAATACAAGGAAGAGCTGCGATGGTCACAGTCCGAACGGAAGCTAGACTGATCCTCCTCAAGGTTCTCCGTGGGCCCGACAACGCGCAAGCACTCACACAATACATATGTTTCGGATTTTTTTTTTTTTTTTTTTTTTTGTCACCATTCCATTTGCAGACTTTAGTCCAGTACATGAATGGCCAAAGGATTAAGAAAAAGGAGAAGAAAAATGGTCCAGAAGAATCGCTGTTTGCAGGGAAGAATTCCTTAAGAAAGGGCCTGGACTGACCAAATATGGATGGACCGGACTTTCTTCCCACAACGCAACTGCAACTCCAAAGGTCACCACTGCATATACGATCATTTCCAATCCCACATTTCCCCTATTTTCACCTTCCGAGGAGATCGTCTAAATATGACACCAGTACAAACGTGTTCGGGGGTTTTACTGTGCGTTTTGCCATCAATCCCACCAACACATGACGGCCTCGTCTTACAGCGTGGGAGGGAATTCCATGGGCAGCATGCAAGATGGGTTGGTTTGTTTTTTTTTTCCAAGCATGTGTTCGCACATGGGACGCAGGTCATCCGCAGGACTTGGAAAGACTCAAAAGCTGGTAACTCACGAGGTGAAAATCCCATTCAACCGGTCTTGGCCCCGGACAGGAGGAAAAAGAGAACAACGCTGTATACACCAGCCAAACAGGCAACCACTCAACTATGTGTAAGATCCCACATCAACATTTCTGACCCAGGGATCCCCAAGACTACCACTGCAGAAGGTACTGGAAGTAATACTTGGGCTTGCGATCTTCCCCACTGCCGAAGCACACGTCGTCATAGCTGACGTAATTGGTGTTTCCCTCTTTCTGCAAATCAACAATGGTTCGATCCTGTTACAGTTTGGACACACTGAGGACGTCAGCAGGAACTGAAGCCGTGGAAGCCACATTACACATGGAAGCCACATTACACATGGAAGCCGCATTACGCTCAACAGCAGTAAAAAGGAACGTCTTCTGTTTTCAGACTAACACTGAATGACAAAATCCACAAAGTTTAACAACTTACTAAAACTTCTTCACTGATTAACCACACTGAAAGCAGATCCCATGCATGGCTAAAGGAGAGTAACTGCACTGTGTAAACTTTCAAAATCTAATTGCTTCCCCTGTGCACAAATATCCTGTCTCCATCTCATCATAAACAGTGTGCTCTTTCCCTTGAGCGGTTAGGATACACACACTTTTCATCAGCAGCAGTTAAGACCTCAACTACCCATTCACCAATACCAAACAATCTATGCAAATTCATGAACACATCAGACACAGGCACCTCTTAAGGACGACATCGTCAACAATCTATGCAAATTCATGAACACATCAGACACAAGCACCTCTTAGGGATGACATCTTCAATGACAACATAGAATTCAGATCACAAGCAGAATTCAGATCTCAAGCTATTCCAATTAAATTGGCGTCAAAAGAAAAAAAAAAATCATGCAACAACTGTATGAAAAAAACAACAACAACAAAAAACATGGTTAACAAGCTTGCCAACCTCTCAGAGACTACTGATGACACATGCACACACCTACACACACACAGAGGAAAATAAGAAAAAAAGACAGTATGGAAAAAAGGCATTCACGCATGTAAATGCACAAGTCGGTAAATTAGGAAAAGCGTAGAACTGTAAAAGAAATGTTGGTTGGGTTCAGTGTCCTTTATTCCTCTCAACTGCAATTTATTTGTTTATCCTTTATTCTTTGTGAGGAACATTCATCAGTAGTCTCTGAGAGGTTGGCAAGCTTGTTAACCATGTTTTTTGTTGTTGTTGTTTTTTTCATACAGTTGTTGCATGATTTTTTTTTTCTTTTGACGCCAATTTAATTGGAATAGCTTGAGATCTGAATTCTGCTTGTGATCTGAATTCTATGTTGTCATTGAAGATGTCATCCCTAAGAGGTGCTTGTGTCTGATGTGTTCATGAATTTGCATAGATTGTTGACGATGTCGTCCTTAAGAGGTGCCTGTGTCTGATGTGTTCATGAATTTGCATAGATTGTTTGGTATTGGTGAATGGGTAGTTGAGGTCTTAACTGCTGCTGATGAAAAGTGTGTGTATCCTAACCGCTCAAGGGAAAGAGCACACTGTTTATGATGAGATGGAGACAGGATATTTGTGCACAGGGGAAGCAATTAGATTTTGAAAGTTTACACAGTGCAGTTACTCTCCTTTAGCCATGCATGGGATCTGCTTTCAGTGTGGTTAATCAGTGAAGAAGTTTTAGTAAGTTGTAAACTTTGTGGATTTTGTCATTCAGTGTTAGTCTGAAAAACAGAAGACGTTCCTTTTTACTGCTGTTGAGCGTAATGCGGCTTCCATGTGTAATGTGGCTTCCATGTGTAATGTGGCTTCCACGGCTTCAGTTCCTGCTGACGTCCTCAGTGTGTCCAAACTGTAACAGGATCGAACCATTGTTGATTTGCAGAAAGAGGGAAACACCAATTACGTCAGCTATGACGACGTGTGCTTCGGCAGTGGGGAAGATCGCAAGCCCAAGTATTACTTCCAGTACCTTCTGCAGTGGTAAGTCTTGGGGATCCCCTGGTCAGAAATGTTGATGTGGGATCTTACACATAGTTGAGTGGTTGCCTGTTTGGCTGGTGTATACAGCGTTGTTCTCTTTTCCTCCTGTCCGGGGCCAAGACGGTTGAATGGATTTTCACCTCGTGAGTTACCAGCTTTTGAGTCTTTCCAGTCCTGCGGATGACCTGCGTCCCATGTGCGAACACATGCTTGGGAAAAAAACAAACCAACCCATCTTGCATGCTGCCCATGGAATTCCCTCCCACGCTGTAAGACGAGGCCGTCATGTGTTGGTGGGATGATGGCAAAACGCACAGTAAAACCCCGAACACGTTTGTACTGGTGTCATATTTAGACGATCTCCTCGGAAGGTGAAAATAGGGGAAATTGTGGGATTGGAAATGATCGTATATGCAGTGGTGACCTTTGGAGTTGCAGTTGCGTTGTGGGAAGAAAGTCCGGTCCATCCATATTTGGTCAGTCCAGGCCCTTTCTTAAGGAATTCTCCCTGCAAACAGCGATTCTTCTGGACCATTTTCTTCTCCTTTTCTTAATCCTTTGGCCATTCATGTACTGGACTAAAGTCTGCAAATGGAATGGTGACAAAAAAAAAAAAAAAAAAAAAATCCGAAACATATGTATTGTGTGAGTGCTTGCGCGTTGTCGGGCCCACGGAGAACCTTGAGGAGGATCAGTCTAGCTTCCGTTCGGACTGTGACCATCGCAGCTCTTCCTTGTATTGCTATTCAGAGCAGCGAAACTTATAAGAGATTTGCTGGAGGAGTGGGGGGGGGGGGGGGGGGGGGAGGGGGGGAGATGCAAAGTAGGGAGAAGAGAGTCAAACCCCTCACTGTATGCGTATCCCGAGGGCCCTGCAGGAGATGACACCGGAAGGCGTGAAGTCTTGAGAGGATGGATGTCCAGCGGCAGATGATGGATGAAGAAAAGAAAGGGACTTGTATTAGAAAGTGGGGGACCTGGAGCCGTAGAATCAAAGGTTTGTTGTTGTCAGTACTGTCTTTGTATCGGATTTTGCGCACAAATGAAACTTCCTTCTGTTTCTGACCTCTAGGAGCAGCTCAGCAGAGGTTTTACTATGTCAGAAGGGGAAAATTAGTTTTAGGATGGTGGGCGCACAGTTTTCACTCAAAGCTGTGTAACAAGTGATAGAAATCCCTTATCAGGAGATGGATCTGAAGTCTATGAATAGAGAAGGTCCCCTCCTATCCCCCCACCCCCTACGACCCCCACGTCACCCGCCTTATCCCTGTGTCATATTCAAATTGAAGGGTTGTTTTTGTTTTTTTTGTGAACAGGGAAGTGATGGTGTCGTCTTCTGCTCAGCAACGGAGACTGCCATCATTGCCCAAACATTTAGATGACCAAGGTGAGCTTGACCGGCTTCTGATTTTTTTATTTTGAGGTGTTTTCATTTTTTTTTTCGTTTTTAACTCATTTGCAGCCCATACGCGGCATCTGTGGTCAGATGAGCTGAAAAACATTGTGACTTTTACTGATTGCATTCAGATTTTAGAAAGTAAATGTGTGTGAAGTTTGCAATCATTTTATACTGCATTACATCTTCAGGCTTTGTTTCCTTTAGAACTGTTTACCATACCAGTGTAACCATATGCTAAGGATATGTTTTTTTTTGAATGCTATCTGTACTGTAACATATCATTTCTACCAAAAACAAAAAGTGTGATTGAGAAGAATCCCGCCCCACCCTTTCTTTTTCTTTTGTGTTCCTGCATTCTCATTAAAGAAAAAAAAAAGGAGAAAAAGTTTGAATTGAAAGAACTTGAAGTTTTTATGAAACAAAGTTGGTTAATGGCTTTGGAGACGTGTTTACCTGTCTGCATTTAGCTTTTGAAATTGTGTTTTACAGAGTGCACTGCACATATCACCTCCCAGATGACACATTTTTGGCTGGGCTATGTTACTCACGGATCTCTGAAGGGATAAGCAGGTCTGCTGTTGACTTGTTTGGGGCTCGGGTCTCCAGTTCTGCAACGGTGTCATGAAACGAGTCGCCCTTGCAGATAGTGTAGCAGGTTGTGGACGGATGTTGCAAGATTCTAAAATCCATCTGAGCATTTACATTTGTGGGGTCCTTGACCCCACCCCCTAGGTTGGTTCATATCCAAGTTGTTGAGTATGTAGCATGACATGGGGTCAGATGGGAAGACTGGAAACACATGTCGATGTGTTGTCCGTCTGAATGGAAATGTTCTCTGAGAGTGGTGTTCAGAGTTCCCTGACCAGTGTAACAGATGTCTGTGTCATGCATGCCAGCCCAGTGATGACATTTTCCTGTGCCAGTCGGTCTGTAGTTTTGGACCAGAAGGTCACTCCACAGCGCCCTCTTCATCATCCTCGTTACTTGGGGGCTGGAATAGCTAAGTTGGTAGAGTGCCGGACTATGGTGATCCTGGGTGCGGGGCGGGGTCGCAGCTCGGCTGGGACGTTTCGGTTCCAGGGGATTTTGCTCGGAGTTACAGTGCGTCCTGACTCCATTCCCCATACAGTACTTCGGAATAATCGAACTATAAAACCGCGGTTCGTGTGTTGAAAGCACACACATCATCTTGCCCCACACATAAAATCCCTCACCAACTTTCGGAAGAGAAAGGCCAGTTGGGCCGTTGGTATGAATGACCTGTACCCATAGCATTTGCCCTTCCCCAAGGTGGAGAGGCGCCTTATGGCAGGATTAAAAAACAGTCAGACACACACACTCCCGCTGCCGTCTGTACAGGGCGTGTCCGTGAGTATCAGCCTGCGTAGGCGCCCGCCCGCCCCCCACCACCCATTCTCCTTATCCTACCTATGGCCGTCGCCGATATGTGGCCTTCCTGTTGTTCTGTGGTGACTCAGTCTCGATGCTTCCT
>JADBJO010006243.1:59902-82887 GCA_016801955.1 Conus betulinus
TTACAGTCTATCGGGCCCCTCAATTTGCCTGCCTTCTTCGCTGATGATTCCTTGCTTTTGTCAGCTCACAAATGAATATGTATCTCTGGTATGATACATCAGGGAAGCTTTACAAACGCCAGCACTGCTGCAAGTAACAGGAACTGTCTTCCTTCAGGTTGCAATATCTATCCTCTGACCGGCCAGATCCTCTATCCCCTCGTGAGCAACTCTCCCAACTTTAAGTACGAACACGTCTACCGGGAAATAACATAAACGAAGCTCGTACGGGGAAGGCGAAGACTAGACCACTGTGAAACTAAACAGTAATCATAAAGGGCCTTAACAAGTAAAAAAAAAAACACCAAAGGTTTTTGAGTACAGACCCATGCATGTGAGGCGGGAGATGTTGCTAGTTTCGTTTCTTTTTGTTGTTACCAAGTGAACAAGCTCATGCTTGAGAGTGCCTCATTACTAACATATAACAATACAAAAAAAGAGCCAAGACAAACTGACCTAGCTTTCTTGTGTCTTAATGCTGGCGCTGTTTTGGAACAGGCCACGCTGTCCTGTATGTCAGCCCCCATTAATTCTCCATGATTCCCTGCCGGAGATTTAAAGCTGGCTTTTCCTTCATATGATTTTCTTGTGCCTTGCTCACTGATTCTTACCCCTTCTTCAAGAGGGAAACATTTTCCGTTTTCTTCAGATGTCTCCTCCGTCAATCTGCTATACTTAACCACAGAATCAGTTTCAAAAGCTGAAGCCTCGGACAGACACTCCGACCATACCAGGCACTCTCGTTTCCTAAGACTCGTTTCTACTGTGAGAAGTGAACCTTCACTTCCTTTTCCTGACCCAAGCTGTTCCTCGTCTTAAATTATACTTTTTGTGATATGCATACCAATATTGCAACCCTATGGCAAACTATCGCTGAATATTTTCATGTTCAGTAACGGATCACAACTACATAATGTAGAGCAACACTCCCTACAAATTCACCTACCTCCTTAAATCCAGTCGATTAATTCTTTTGCAGACTTTTGTAAACAATCCTCCTTGGGTCTTTCAAATTACCCTTATGCAAAAAAACCAAAAAGTCGGTAATCTATCAGGAAACAAACCCCCACTGCAGTGTTACCCTCAAGTCCTGTGCAACCAGCCATGTTAGTCCCCGCTCAGAGGTGAAGCCGCTCCCGTAACCACATACCCCTGGGTACACACAGAACCCACCCCCAGTCCTACAGTAGCCACAACCAGCCATGCCACACAGGCTCCGTCGTTCCACATCGCCCCCCGCTTCTCTACAGCTGCATTCATCACACAGCGTGTAACATCACTGAAGGCTACGGTATCCTCTCCCTCACCCTATCCCCTCCCCCCCAGCCCCTTCCAACGCGTTACATCTCAATCCACATTACCGTAACATAACTACATATCATTATCGGCACCACTGTCTCTACACAAGGACAGCTTCTCTTTCATCACTGATATTTTCACACAACCCAAAAGTGAGTCGTGCAGACCCGCTCTCCTGCACAGGGCACCAGTCCTCCTGACACACCAGTCCACTCCTGAATCTGCTGAGCGCCCACCTTGACCTTTCCAGGTGCAACTTACCATGGGCACAGCAGACATGGAGAGACAAAGCTGCCTGCAAGCACCCTGAGGCATGGCATAACGCGCGGCACATGGCACCGCAGTTATACCGAGACCTCACAATTGTTACACCTGAGTCACCATGAGGGCATGGCCATAAGACACGTGCCAAGCACCAGCAATTATGCACAAACACCTCGTACACTTGAAGTCACTATTGGGGGCGGGTGCATAAACGCGCACCCAGCCAGTCGTTGTGCAGACACACTTTCGTACATTGCTGTCACCATGCAGGGCACTACGCATTCGAAAATGCCACAGCTCTGAGACCTTTTCCTATAGGATCTGATAGTGAGATACGGAAAGAATTAAGGTAATACCATGGGTGTCTGTGGGCCTGTAGACGTTATGACATTAGCCTTCTTCTCCTAGGCTTCTCCTTTCTTCCCCCCAGGATCTATTTCACAGACATTTCAACCCTCACCCACAACTCTCTCCGCCAGCAAAGAGAGCATTACCACATCACAGTCACACATCAACACCACTGCACACCGTACACACTCTCCAAGTAAATAGAGTACACATAGCACATGAATAAACAATGAACGATCAACACACGGAATCACACCAAACTGTAGCACATCCTACCAAATAACTCCCAAAACATCCCTGCACAATATACCAACACTGTGACCACTAACCCAAACACACATCTTCACAACACACACTCAATATCCTACTACTCTCATCTTAATATTCCTGTAAATTAACCCCATTCACTTTTCATTTCAGTTCCTTTCTATATTTTCAGCCAGTGAAGGTGCCGCTGACTCGACCAGAATGACACCAACCAAACAGCAGGCATAATAATGAATAATGTCCTCGTGACTGGCTGATGCTTTGTGCGACTGGCAATATCACAACAACAAACAGGTCAGACAATAAAACAAGAATGAGTAAAAGTTCTGAGTCTTATTATTATTATTGACATAGGGAGTTTTACTATCATACTCCCTGTTTGGGCGTATATTACTGTACCATGTCAACCATAGCATTTAACGGCAAGCAGTCAGCTCTATACTGTCATTTGTTTTTGCTTCGTTTCATTTGTTTTTGTTTGTTTGTTTTCCATAACTTTCCCCCACCTTGTATCAAGTGTCCACTGGTAAAAACACAGTTGACAGTGGACAGTCCACTAAACATGACTGTGGGACACCTGATGGCCTTGACGCTGCTAGATCAACAATATTAACATAAAAGTCATTACTTTACTTGGCAATTCAGTTTGACATGCTTATATGTCTACTGATGTTAATGACTTCACAGATATTCTTGTTTTGCCATATGATCTGGTTTGACAGGCTTTTCCCTTCTTGAAATTAATTTTTCATAAACATTCAACTGTTTAAATGGGTTAGAAGAATAAATAATGCATTCAGAACAGTGTTGCAACCCTCACCTAAATCTTCACTGACGACAGCTGAAAAACTGGGCCAAAGTGTTCACAGAACACAGCTGAAGACTCTGGAAAAGAAAAAACCTAAAATGTCTTCAAGATTACTGTTTGAAGCTATTCAAAAAAAAAAACTCATAGAAATGTTAATTGAAAGAAAAAGAAAAGGTGGGAGGGGGGTACTGCATTAAAACTGTTAAAGTGCACAACCCCTCAGCCAAAACTTTCAAAGCCCGAAAGAGCAAGTATTCCTCTATCTTACTGAAAATCAAGTTTTTAAGAACAGTCTTTAAATCCTGAACACTGTTAAGTAAAACCTGTCAATGCCATGAAATGGATGGAAACTATTTTTTCACCTTGCACCTACATGCCACGTGCTCTCGCACAATAATTGCTAATCTTCTATAATCACCAACAAAACTGAACCGCATGCCTCTGAAGACAGTCATGCATACAACATCAAACGGTTCTACAGTATTACGTGGATACACATTACTTCTTGCATGCACATAAAGAAACAAGCCTCTGTAAACATGCATCCCACATGCACACAGCTATAATAAAGCAACACTCAAAACAACAAAGACGACAAGGTGAATGACAGAAAGGACACTGACCTGAACATAATACACGCCCCGGCTTCTGGCATACAGCATGAGGTAAGAATAATCCAGTTCTGCTTTGTGCGCCACCTGAACCCCATACAGAATACATATACATGGGTGTGTTTTAAGTGGGTAATGTTGGGGTGTATCTGGAGTTTTGTGGTGGTATCTTGAATGTGTTTGGAGTAGTAATATCGCTTTTGTGTTTACTGTGGTAATTTTGGGGTGTGTCTGGAGTGGTAATGTTTGTGTGTGCTTGCAGTGGTAATGTTGGGTCCATTTAGAGTGGTAATTTTAAGTGTGTCTGGAGTGGTAATGTACCCTGTTTGGAGTGGTAATGTTTGTTTCAGGAGGTGATACTGGGTGTGTTTGGAGTGGTAATGTTTGTACCTTGTTAGGAGTGGTAATGTTAGGTGTGTTAGGAGTGGTAATGTTAGGTGTGTTTGGGTGTGGTAATGTTAGGTATGTTAGGAGTGGTAATGTTAGGTGTGTTAAGAGTGGTAATGTTAGGTGTGTAAGAAGTGGTAATGTTTAAGCATGTGTTAGGAGTGGTAATGTTCAGCATGTTGGAGTGGTAATGTTAGGTGTGTTAGGGAGTGGTAATGTTAGGTATGTTAGGAGTGGTCATGTTAGGTATGTTAGGAGTGGTAATGTTAGTGGTGTGTTTTGGAATCATAATGTTAGGTGTGTTTGGAATCATAATGTTAGGTGTTTTTGGAGTGGTAATGTTAGTGTGTGTTAGAAGTGGTAATGTTAGGTGTGTTAGGAGTTAGGGTAATGGAGTGGTAGGTTAGTGTTAGGAGTGGTAATTTGTGTGTGTTTGGAGTCATAATGTTAGGTGTGTTATTTGGAATGGTAATGTTAGGTGTGTTAGGAGTGGTAATGTTAGGGTGTGTTAATGTGGTTGTGTTAAGTGGGAGTGGTAATGTTAGGTATGTGGTAGGAGTGGTAATGTTAGGTGTGTTAGGAGTGGTAATGTTAGGTGTTTGTGGGTGTGGTAATGTTGTGGTGTGTTTGGAGTGGTAATGTTAGGTGTGTGTTAGGAGTGGTAATGTTAAGGTGTGTTAGGAGTGGTAATGTTTAGGTGTGTTTTAGGAGTGGTAATATTAGGTGTGTTAGGAGTGGTAATGTTAGGTGTGTTAGGAGTGGGAACGTGTAAGCGTGTTTGGAGTGGTAATGTTCAGCATGTTTTTGGAGTGGTAATGTTAGGTGTGTTAGGAGTGGTAATGTTAGGTGTGTTAGGAGTGGTAATGTTAGGTGTGTTAGTGTGGTAATGTTAGGTGTGTTTGGGTGGTAATGTTAGGGGTGGTTAGGAGTGGTGTTAGGTGTGTTAGGAGTGGTAATGTTAGGTGTGTTAGGAGTGGTAATGTTAGGTATGTTAGGGAGTGGTAATGTTACATGTGTTAGGAGTGGTAATGTTAGGTATGTTAGGAGTGGTAATGTTTATGTGTTTAGGAGCGGTAATGTTAGGTATGTCAGAAGTGGTAATGTTAGGTATGTTAGAAGTGGTAATGTTTACATGTGTTAGGAGTGGTAATGTTTAGGTATGTTAGGAGTGGTAATGTTAGGTGTGTTAGGAGTGGTAATGTTAGGTTTGTTTTGGAGTGGTAATTTTTAGGTGTGTTAGGAGCGGTGATGTTAGGTGTATTAAGAGTGGTAATGTTAGGTGTGTTTGGAATGGTAATGTTAGATGTGTTAGGAGTGGTAATGTTAGGTGTGTTTTGAGTGGTTAATTTTAGGTGTGTTAGGAGCGGTGATGTTAGGTGTATTAAGAGTGGTAATGCTAGGTGTGTTAGGAGTGGTATGTTAGGTGTGTTAAGAGTGGTGTAATGTTAGGTATGTTTGGTGTGGTAATGTTAGGTGTGGTTAGGAGTGGTAATGTTAGGTGTGTTTTTGAGTGGTAATTTTAGGTGTGTTAGGAGCGGTGATGTTAGGTGTATTAAAAGTGGGTAATGTTAGGTGTGTTTTGAGTGGTAGTTTTAGGCGTGCTTCATTGTCCTGCATTTCGTATGACGTAATTCGCCCGACTTTAAAAAATTTGTAAAAAATAAACTAATGGATAGAAAGACTTAAAATTTTCAGCAAAAATCTCTATGGAAAGCTGAACTTTGGTTTGCACTTGTTTTTTTAGGGGGGGGGGTAGAATTTTTTTTTTTTGGCTTGTCACTCACACACCTGATTTTACCTGGAAAACACACCTACGTCAGTGAAATAGGTGACAGACAGGCAATACAACACCCATCAACTTTATAGTACCTACCTTTTTGGTGGCAAGTGGTCAGGTTCACCATCTGAAAAGAAACTGATGGGTGTTGTGAGGTGTTAGTAGTTACACAGGCAGCTAGGAATATACGTGGAATTTTTGTGACGCTTTCAAGTCACAAAATATTTACATAACAGGAAAAAAAAAAAAAAAAAAGTTAAATAGGTCAAAATCTTACCCTATTTACTGAAAATGTATTGGAGTGCATGCTTTTTGATCTGCATGAGTTAGTTTGTTTTGTGAGAAAAAGAATTCCTATGACTGGTAATATTTCTAACTATACGCAGGTGTTAGTAGGAAGGAAGAAAGACAGGCACTACAACACAAAACAACACTCAAATATTTTTGTTGTACTCACCATATGGTTCCAGATGTCATGAATTATATAATCCAAATGTGCTCACACACACAGAACACACAATCACTGGAAATGTTCTTGCTTTTGAGCACTTTCGTCACACACATATCACTGACATGAATTTTTTTTTTTTCCGTGGTGCACTTTTCTTACATGCACGAACTCCAGTACTTTTGTATGTGACACTTTGTAATATTTAGTCAACCCCAAAACAGTCTGTACAAAACAAAAAAAATGACAAAGTCCAGTCCTTGCTGTAGTCCAGTATCAGGTGCACTGCTAAGAAGAGTGTGTTGGAACCTACTCACTGCTGATGAAAAAAAGAAGCAGCACGATCCTTGCAAAGTGCCACCTACACATCACACACTCATGTGTTGACTGGATGGCATTGCCTGCTGGGGTTTTCCTGCCTTCCTTCTTGCACCAGACACAGTCCTTCTTGCCTCTGGCAGACTGGATTCTGGAAGGAGTGTGTTTGTGCTTGTCTGGATTGTCATGAACAACGGGACGGCCGATCCGTTTTCGACCCTTGAAAACCATTCACCATGCCCATGATAATTTCAGTTTGAAAATCCACATGCAGTTTCAGTGGGGCAGCTGCAGAGTTTTTGTAGATGATATAGGCATTTACTGCAGCAGTGTCCAGGCAGAAGAAGAACACATATTTCCACCACTTCATGAATTTCTGCTTGGAACAATAATATGATCGCAATTGATCATGCTTGTCAACACCATTGTAGTTCTTGGTGTAATCAGCCACAGCCAGGGGCCTAGAATACCTGGCTTTTTCAACACCCCCTGCACCTTTTCTGACAAGCTCCATCAGTTCCATCATGGGCAGATCAGAAGGGCAGAAGTAAAGGGTGACCTTACCTTTACGACGGTCAACGGTCAAACCAAGCAACAGCCTGAAGCTTGCCCTTCAAATCATCATAGGCAATCTCACGAAACCAGCGCTTTGTGTCCCCCCAGATTTTTTGACACATTTTGCTGGCTTCATATCCTGTGGCAGACCCTTCCTGTTGTTTCGCACAGTCCCACACGCCAGGGTTTTCTGAAAAACAGATGCTGAATGAGGGGGACTGACGTGAAATAATTATCAAAGTAGATGGTGTGCCACTTGAAGTAATGGGGTTTTGCCAAGTGTTTGACGACACGATCCCCCAGGGCATCACCTGTCCCAGCAGGCACATCATTGGTCTTCCCAGTATATACTGAATAATCAGCATATAAAAAGAATCAGCATCACACAAAGCCCACACCTTGAGGCCCCACTTCGTGGGTTTTGCAGGCACATACTGCAGAAAACCACAACGACCCTTGAACTTGATCATTGCCTCATCCACTGTCATGTTTTGACCAGGCAGAAATTGCATAGCAAAACATTCTTGAGTCATGGAAATGAGAGGTCTGACTTTGTACAGGGGGTCATACCCAGCCTGACCTCTGGGAACAAACTGAGTAGTATCAGCAAGGTGAAAATACTGATTCAGCTGTTCAAACCTGTTCTTTGACATGACACTGACACCCAAAGATTGAAGAAAGGAGATGACTCTTTTTCCAATAAAAATCACGATGAGGAAGTGGGGCCATGTTCATAAACATGAGAAGACCAACAAAAGCTCTGATTTCATCCACAGTGGTTGGCTCAAATTTATTCTCTGGAAGCCCAGCAGCCATGAGCGTTTGTCTTGCATACAGGTTGGTTTCCTGACCATGAGATGGAATGCGTCCAAAGGAAAAAACAAGTGAAAAATAATCAAAAGGTGTTCGAAGATTCACTTGTGGACGTGGGGGGCCCCTGTATGCATCAAACACACGAACTTCAGTCCGAAAATCGTCGTTCGACCACTGCGATGACTGTGCACATCCACCGACGTCAGTAGCACCTGCGTCACCTGCGTCACACTATGTCCATGTCACTGTCACTACTCGCATTCACTTCAGGTTCATAGTCACTGTCACTGTCACTGTCAACAGCGTCGAGATCAATGTCCGATTGATTCCAGTCTTCGTTTTCAGTCGTATTCACATTCCAGACGAACATTTGCTCGAAAGTCAAGCTCATGTCACTGTCACTGTCAGAGTGCGACATTTCGATTGTAGTCGAAGTCGTTGGGATGACTAAAAATTCGATAAAAAAATAAAAAAAAACACCAACCGCTGTTACAAATGGCGCTCAGCAAAGGCAGGAAAGACCCGGATAACGACCGGTTTGTCTTATTACTGTGTGTCACTACAGTACCACTTACTTCACCCGGTTTTGGGTGTCACCGAAGGTCTCCCTCAGGTTGTCCAGGTTGGGATAGAAGCCTGCTGGTGGCACAATCACTTCCAACAAGCCTGAAGCTGTTGCCTCAGGAAACCTGTTTTTTACACACACACACACACACACATCACACAAAACACACATACAGAGACACACACACACACACACACACATGCATGCGCACGCGCGCACGCGCACACACACACACACACACACACACACACACACACACACAAACGTGTGACTGCAGCCAAAATCAAAGATCTGTCTTTAAAATCTCTCACAACAAAGGCGATGAAATGCATCAATGAGGAGCACCTGGATAATATCAACTTGTGTGTGTGAGAGACTGTGTATGTGTATCGACTTTTTTTTTCAGCATGACAAAATATAGACGCAGAGAGCAAGCAAGGACAGACAAAGAGTAGGGCATGTACGGGGCCTCCTTTGGACTGTTGGTATGGGTGTGGAGGTGTTTGATGGGATTCCCTGTGCACTGCTAGTACTGGTGTGACATTGTACAACGGCTCTCTATGGACTGCTGACACAGATGTGGCATGCATGGACTGTTAGCACAGTGGCTGTGTGTGTGGGACTCTGTCAACTGTTGCTACTGATGCGGTGTTTGGGGACTCTCTGTGGACTGTTGGTACTGAGGCTATGTGTGTGCAGAATCTCTGTGGACTGTTGGTACTGATGTTGTGTGGGGACCCTCTGTAGACTGTGGGGACGCTCTGCAGATATTGGTACAGATGCTATGTATGGGGACTCTCTGTGGACTGTTGGAACTGATGCTATGTGGGGGAACTCTGTAGACTGTTGATACTGATGCTACATATGGGGGCTCTCTGGTGACAGCCCTGATGTGGCCCTTTGTGATCGGCTGGGTTGGAACTGATGCTATGTGTGGGGGACTCTCTGTAGACTACTGGTACTGATGCTATATGCGGGGGACTCTCCGTGGACTGTTGGTATGTGATGCTATGTGTGGGGACTCTGTAGACTGTTGATACTGATGCTACGTATGGGGACTCTCTGGTGGACAGCCCTGATGTGGCCTATTTGTGGTCGGCTGGGCTATAAGCAACTTATTTATCTGATGGGGACTCTCTGTAGACCGTTGGTACTGATGCTACTGCGGGGACTCTCCATGGACTGTTGGTACTGATGCTATGTGTGGGGACTATCTGTGGACTGTTGGTACTGATGCTATGTGTGGGGACTATCTGTGGACTGTTGGTACTGATGCTGCTATGTGTGGGGACTATCCATGGACTGTTGGTACTGATGCTATGTGTGGGGGGACTATCTGTGGACTGTTGGTACTGATGCTATGTGTGGGGACTATCCATGGACTGTTGGTACTGATGCTGTGTGTGGGGACTATCCGGACTGTTGGTACTGATGCTGTGTGTGGGGACTATCCATGGACTGTGGTACTGATGCTGTGTGGGACTATTGATGCTGATGCTGTGTGTGGGGGGACTATCCGTGGACTGTTGGTATTGATGCTGTGTGTGGGGACTATCTGTGGACTGTTGGTATGATGCTGTATGTGGGGACTATCTGTGTGTACTGTTGGTATGATGCTGTGTGTGGGGACTATCCATGGACTGTTGGTACTGATGCTGTGTGTGGGGACTATCCGTGGACTGTTGGTATTGATGCTGTGTGTGGGGACTATCCATGGACTGTTGGTGCTGATGCTGTGTGGGGACTGTGGACAATTGGTACAGATGTGGCTATATTTTGGGGACTCTCTATGGACTCTTGGTACTGAAGTGCCTACATGTTGGGACTCTCTGGAGACTCTCTGTTGTTGGTACTGACGTGGCTACATATAGAGACTCTATATGATTTGTTGGTACTGGTATGGCTATGTGTGGGAACTTTCTATGGACTCTTGGTACTGATGTGGCTATATGTGGAGACTGTATGGATTGTTGGTACTGGTATGGATATGTTTGGGGACTCTCTATTTACTGTTAGTACTACAGTGGCTATGTGTGGGAACTCTCTATGGACTGTTGGTACTGATGTGACTATATGTGGGGACTCTGTGTAGATCGTTGGTACTGGCATGGATATGTATGGGGACTCTATGGACTGTTGGTAGTGATGTAGGTATATGTGGGGACTCTCTGTGGAATCTTGGTACTGATGTGGCTATATGTGGACTATGAACTGTTGGTATCGATATGGCTATGTGTGGGGACTCTCTATGGACTTGGAACTGATGTGGCTATGTGTGGGGACTCTCTATGGACCATTGGTACTGATGTGGCCATGTGTGGACTCTCTATGGACTGTTGTTACTGATATGACTATTTGTGGAGACTCTCTATAGACTGTTGGTACTAACATGGCTATATGTGAGGGCTCTATACGGACTGTTGGAACTGGTATGCTATTTTGTGGAGGACTGGGGATAAGTCTTGTGACCACAGCATCGTTGTGAGGTTGCAGAACATGGGACAAAATAATACAGAAATACATACAGAAGGACAGAGTGGTTAATAAGCAAATTCCATTAGCCAGGGTCTACTGTGCTGGGTAGTCACATAGAACTAAGACAGAAAGAGTGAGTATGCGAGTCTGTATGGTTTATGTGTGTGTGAGTGCATGTGCGCATGCACGCATGTGTGTGTGTGTGTGTGTGTGTGTGTGTGTGTGTGTGTGTGTGTGTGTGTGTGTGTGTGTGTGTGTATGCATGCATAAGTGTGTGGCTGTGTCTTGCATGAAAAACCCCATACGCACTGAATAAAGATAGTGTGTGAGTGTGTACTGTAGACAGGAACACTATGCACAGAGTGCGGACACATTCACTGACCCTCTGTGCAGCTGGTCCAGGACAAAGAGAGAGAACTCCTCATTGAACGGCTGAAACAAAACCCGCATGTCAGTCATCAGCACCACACTGCAGTAAGGGGTCATGTCTGTCATTTCACTTACCCTCTCTACAGCCCATACCTCAACACAGCACATATCTTCAACATGGAATGACTGTCCCCCTGACTTATGGGACACAAATCACTCTGCACAACATCAAAGTCCTCAAGTCTCCCAGCCACAATAAGCCTAACACTCCATAAATCCTAACGCTGAATGACTTGATATATCTTGCGATGTACACAGACCCTGGACCTACACTGTGCCCAAACACTCCATAATCCTAGCACTGAATGACTTGGATATCTTTACCATGTACACACACCCTGGACCGTTGAAAGTTTGAGTGAGTTGAGAGTCTTAGGTTCCAGTGAATGCTAGATACTCTCAGAATCCTTAACTGAGAATGACCTCAGAGTATGTATTGTCTATCACCAACCTCATCATCAAGCCATCTAAAAACAATTACTGTATAATTCAAGCAACTTTCTGGTTGAGGACATTCTCAAACACAGCACCAGTCTCAAACAGTGAGGATATGCACATCTGGACAAACAAGATTTCAAAAGCAAACACTGAACCACTCTGTGCTATGATCAAGAGTATTCCTTAACACAGCACAAATCATGAACGATGAACGTCATGAAAACCTGTATGGACTGCTAAAGAAACAGCCACACGACAGGCGTCACACTCACCTCGGCTACAAACACCACAATCAGACAGTCATTCTGTTCCTCGGCCGTCATGCCCGTGATGAGAGAGTCGATGGTCTGAGCCACATAGCTGACGGAATCTCGCTTCACGGTAGGAATGCCAATCACAATGGACACTGGAAACAGTAACAAACAGGATGAATTATATGACCACAGGCCAAGACTCGCTGCTCACCTACCATAAACATATGTGTGTGGGTGCATGTCTGTCGATGTTTAAAAATGTAAGTATGAGCTTATCAAAGTGTTTACAGTGTTGCAACCAAATGTAGAACTGAATAAAACAGAAGGGTGAAAACTGATGCTGTTCAAACTTTGAAATTAAACAGAAGGGATGGGAGAAAAAATATAGAAGGTTATTTAGAACTAACAAAAAAAATCTTCAGCTCCTCCTTAATCTTTCAACCACAAACTTTTTTTTTTTAACATACCAGAGCCAAGGGATTGTGATTAGAGTCATGTTGCAGCTGGGAGACTGTGGTTTGCTTCCCGTCAGAGCTATACATTGGTAGGATTTGTCAGCCCTTTCTGGCTCTTATCCAGAACTGAATCTGCTGTGGGTTCAACTGAGAAGACTGGAACCATACAGTTAAGTTTCACCTACTGCGTGGACGAGTCTCTGACAGAGTTGCTCAAATTTCCTGACTAAAACTGCCCATGCTTGTATCTCTCAGGCCTGGTTGACAGAGAGTAAAGTATGAAAGTGAATGCATAATTCAGCCCTGTCATGTCACATAGTCTCAGATCAGCATGGCACTCCAAGGCATCATCTTCTCTCCATCCTTGTCATCCAGCGTACATAAAAAGATATCAAATTCTGTGACGCTTCATGCCCTGCTTTCATGCTGACCTCTGTTTTGCTTTCTTCTGCATGTCTAAGCCCTCCACAATTTTGAATCGAGGTTGCTGGTACTGTGGAGTGGGATGCTCACTCATGCTGGCTTTGTGTCTAAGTGACTATTGTCAGTGGGTGGCTTATTACGAAGGTGGCACATGCAGGATCCGGACAAGCACCAGTGAATACCACCAAAGTGAACTGGCAATAGTGAAGTGTTTCCCTAGACTGATGAAGATTTTACATGACTGCTGCTTGTAGTTTGCTGGAATGGACTGCAATGGGGCAAGCACGGGTGTGGCTGTAAAATGGGGAGCCAGTATGAGTGGCATGAGGTCATCCACTGAACTGGCACAGAGACAAGACAAAACAGAAAAAAAACTAAAATCCTTTTCTCTCGCAACATTCATGTACATACCAAATTGTTTTTCTGGAGTGCCAAAAACTTAGTTAATGTTCATTACAATCATCCCCCCAAATCACACACAAGTTCAAACTGCAAATTTTGTATGAAAATCCAGCAATGAAAATTACCTTGTTTCCAAGTAACTGGACTACATTTCTACCATCAACATTAACTCTCCCATCTTCTTGGTCATCTTACACATTGCTAAGTTATATTTCAAGAGACTGCAAACACACCTGTAGTGTCTGTCCAACCTCTGCGCCACCCCAGAGGCAGTGCACCCACGCCGCTCATTCCGACACCCCGTCCACAGCCACAGCTTGGTCGGCCCCGCCGCAGCCCCGGCACCCGCAATCCACAGGGAGCAGTCAATGTCAAGTCGTCAAGAGGCAACCCACCGGAGGAGACACTGCACTGCTGCCGAGTCACTTTGGGTGTTCAGTGGCGCCCTGTTCTGATCTAACATACGCAGGACCCACCTACTAAGCCCCCTACTGACGACAATAATTGCTTAGTCGCGGAGCCGGCGTGAGTGAGCTCTCCCTCCGGAGGGCGCCACCACGTCCGTCCAGCGAACAGCCCCCATGGACTCGCCGATACCGGTGACCCCGACGACGGAACCAAACCAAGGCCACAGACGTGGAGAGAACATCGAAATTGAGGTCACCATGAGAGCAGGGCATGAAGGGCCACAGAATTTGAGACTTTTTTTTTTATACTGATCGATGACAATGAGGATGATTAAGATGATGATACGGATTTCCATTTCGGTCTGAGACTACATGACAGGGCTGTACTCTACGCTTCCTTTCATAATATATCCCGGCGTCAACCAGGCCCCGAGAGATACAGGCACCTGCAGTGTTGGTCAAGAAATTTGAGCAACACTCTCAGAAACGCATCCATTAAGTGGATGAAAACTCGACTGTGTGGTCCCAGTCTTCCCAACTGAGTCCGCAGCAGGGTAGGAGCTGGTCGGGGCAGAAAAACCCACATGACTTCTGATGGGATTCGAACCCACGACCTCCCAGCCGGGAGTCCGCAATGCTAACCACTTCGCCACGGCGGCTGGTTGATGTATTAGCTTACCCCTATAACCTACAGAGCATGCTAAGCCATTAGAAAGCTGGCAACCCCAAAGCCCCTAAATTGTCCACAGCTGTGTTCTAATGACAGTCACCAATCATTGTCACCAAGTATATATATAAACCTTGACACAATATTTTTTTTTTTTTTTTAAGTTTTAAGAAGGTGAATCAAAACACATTGCAAAATGGCAGTCACTTTCCAAACAACCCTTGTCCTCTCACAGCACATAAATGCTCACAACATTCCAAAACCCTGTTCAATGACACAGAATACCTGGCCAAAGAGCACACTGACTATCATGGAAAACGCTGCCCTGGCAAGCACTGACCTCCATGTCTGCCCTGGGACACGCTGTGTGCAGCACCAGACTGTTGGGCCGACCCACCAGGTGCGGCAGGTAGGTGTAAATGCCTGGCAGCTGGATACCTGCGTTGGCTGACTGGCTGTAGTTCTGCAGGTACCAGCCCAAACCAGGTAGGTACTGATCCAGGTATTGCGATCTGAAACGGAACATTACCATTATCATGTCCAGTGGTTACTGTCGCAAAGCTACAGTACTTGCTGTCAATCTGTTAGCATCACTAATATCATTACATTTACAGACTGAGGACAGTCGAACTGAGTTCATTACACTCAGGCAGGAGTTTTAAACACAATCAAATCAAGAATCATTTTTAATGGTTTCTATTATCTGACAATATAAGTGAGTTCATTAACTGACAGAAGGCACTTAAATTGAGTTCATCAAACTGACAGAAGGCACTTAAATTGAATTCATTACACTTTGTTTATAAATACACATGGGTGAAATCAGTAAAAAAAAAAAAAAAAAAAAACAAAAAAAGAAGAAGCAGAAGGCAAGGAGTCAGGAGACTGCTTTGGGTCCACTGGCCAGGTCATTTAAATGAGACTGCATTTGTGGCAATCTTGATGGCACCCGGCAGTGAGTTCCACAGCCGTACAGAACTAGGATAAAATGAATGTAAATGGCTGTCAATATTTGATGCAGGTATGGCATAAGATTGACCGCCACTCCTGGTGCTACTTTTATTCAATACTAGTTGTTCCATTGGGATATCAATTAGTTTAGCTCTGCCTTTGAAGAAGATATTAAGTTTGATAAAAGCTCTTCTCTCTTCTAAGGGTTTCCATTCTAATTTCCTCATGTTTCTCCTAGTATTCCCCCTTCTCTCTCTGATATGGTTCCCTGTTACGAACCCGTGCTGCTCTCTTCTGAATCTTTTCGAGGTTATCAATGTCCTTTAGATGGTAAGGATCCCAGACTGAGCAACCATATTCCAGTACTGGTCTAACCAGTGTTTTGTAGCAGTCGTCTTTAACCTTTTGGGGGCAGTCGTTGATATTCCTGTATAAGAAAGCTAAGATGTTATTTGCTTTCTTACATACTAAATTGTAATGTTCTTTCCATTTGAGACGACTATCTATAATCACGCCTAAATATTTTGCAGCATTGGTTTCTTTAAGAATAGTATTGTGAATAGAATATTCTGATCTAGTTGGTGAGCGTTTATTACATATACGCAACACTTGGCACTTCTGGGGATGAAATTCCATTTCCAAAGTTCTTTCCCACTCTTGTAAACCATTTAGATCTTCTGTAGAATGCGTGTATCATTCGTTCTGATTGTTCTATATATACTAAGCTGTCATCTGCAAAAAGCCTTATAGTAGTTCCAGGAGAGAGATTTCTACTTATGTCATTTATATAAATTAAGAAAAAAAAGGGCCCCAGAACAGTTCCCTGTGGTACACCTGACAAGACTGGTTTACAATGGGATGACGACCCTTCCACAACAACTTTCTGCGTTCTCCCAACGAGGAATGATCTAGACCATTTTAGCAAAGAAACGCCAATGCCAATGTGTTCTAATTTAAGCAGCAGGCCCTCATGGTCAACCTATCAAAGGCTTTAGAAAAGTCTAATAAAATTGTATCTATTTGCTGTGTTGTTTAAGACAGTTATTAAAATCATTGAGAGTTGTTATAAGTTGAGTCTCACAACTCCTTCGCTGTCTAAAACCATGCTGGGCATTATTTAAGAAGTCATATTTGTCAGAGATACAGGTCTATAGTTCTCTGCTTTTGTTTTGCCACCCTTTTTGAATAAAGGGACAAAGTAGTTGGTATACCTCAGTCAATTCATGGGCACATAATTTTAAGAGCTTGCCAGGAATGCCATCAGGACCAGTAGCTTTGTTTTCATTGATGTTGGTCAGTAACTTAAATACTCCTGCTTTGCTTACTTTGATATTTTGCATTTCAGGGAGTTTATCATCATCCTTTAGTCTAACGTTAATTAAAGGCTTGGGATTTGAGAAAAACCGAACAAAACTGATTGTTTAGTAAATCTGCTTTCCCTTCAGGGTCCTGTATTAGGTTATTCTGGTTGTTTCTCTCAGGTCTGGAATCCCAATGTTGTCCTGTCTATTACTCCTTATGTAAGACCATAATTTTTGTTTTGATGATCACCTTCTGAAATCATCGAATTAACATATGTAGTTTCAATTTCTTAAAGAACCGATGTTTCCTTCTCAACAAACGCTTAGTTTTTGTTTTTCTACACCTTTGGCAGGTATAGCATGGGCAACTGGGAGAAGTACACTTCTTTTTTTACCTAGCAATCCACAAGACCACTACCCTTATAAACCAGCATATTTCCTTCTTATCTAGCTATCCACAATACCACTACCCTTACAAACTGACAAAATTGGATTGATGAAATGGCATTCACTGAAGCCAAGCTGCCAGGGCATAAGACACTGGAGGCTGGACAAGTCAGTTCTCATGAACAATATTTTGTTCTCACCAATAATGAAATGTGAGAAACAGTCAATTTTAATGCAAGATTGAGTTTGTGTTCACCAAATATCACATTTTTCCCCAAACCCATGGCAATGAAAAACCAGACAATCAATGTGCTTACAATTCAACAGAATGACTGCACCCACTCGTGCTAATACTGTCTTGGCACAGAGCAAGAGTGAGTCAAAGAGAGAGGAGTGAAAAGGAGAGAGAGAAACAGAGAGGGGGGGGGGAGGGGGAGGGAGAGAGAGAGAGAGAGAGAGAGAGAGAGAGAGATGTTTCTCTGATTTTCATTTCTCCAGTGACGAGACCCAGCTGTGCTGCACTAAACTGATGCCATTTAAATGATGCACCATACAACACCTGTTGTGATTTTTATGTCCCGTGCTTCAAAAACATCACCTTACCAATCAACACCATCTTTACCAGGGCTTCTAATTTCCACCCATTCCCATTCTCAATTGTCCGAAATTTTGGTGGCAATCGCCAAAGAATCCTCAATCACTGAATGAATAGTAACCACATTGTGACAGTTGGCTGAAACAGCATTCATATGCTGAATAAACATGGCACTTGAAGGTAATCTGGTTTGGAAAAAATATGGACTGGTACATGGACGAGGATTTAGGGACATCTTTATGGAAAATATCAGCCCCCAACACATGGTAGTTTCCAGATTCTGTAAAATAGTAAAGTCAAATTCTGGTTTCCAGCCATTCCAGACCTGTGGTTTCATCCGCGTACACATCTGAACCTTGAAACAAGTCAAATCTAAAATCATCTGTAACACTAATTTCCAGCAAACGTACAAAAATGGCATAACACATAGAAGTTTTTTTTTTTTTCTAACAAAGTGGTCCCTTTCATTCCAAACTACTACTGAGGTACTACTTCCCCAAGCTTTGTGTTGATTCTTACAAGTAATTTCATATTTTCATTCAAAACATGTAACTTGTACAACCTAATAGATAAAAACTGGCAAAGAACTATCTACTAGCACAACCTATCCACAAAGCCATCTGAGCCATTTTCTACCAAAACAGTATCTATAAAGCTGACAGGGCCATTTTCTACCAATACAGTATCTATAAAGCTGACAGGGACATTTTCTACCAATACGGCATCTGTAAAGCTGACCGGGGCATTTTCTATCGATACAGTATCTATCAAGTTAACAGGGGCATTTTCTACTGATACAGTATCTATAAGTTGACAGGGGCATTTTCTACTGATACAGTATCTATAAAGTTGACAGGGGCATTTTCTACTGACACAGTATCTAAAGTTGACAGGAGCATTTTTCTATTGATATAGTATCTAAAGTTGACAGGGGCATTTTCTACTGATACAGTATCTATAAAGTTGACAGGGACACTTTTCTACTGATACAGTATCCATAAAGTTGACAGGGACACTTTCTACTGATACAGTATCCATAAAGTTGACAGGGGCACTTTCTACTGATATTGTATAGATCTATAAAGTTGACAGGGGCATTTTCAACCCATACAGTATCTATAAAGTTGACAGGGGCATTTTCTACTGATACAGTATCTAAAGTTGACAGGAGCATTTTTCTATTGATATAGTATCTAAAGTTGACAAGGGCATTTTCAACCCATACAGTATCTATAAAGTTGACAGGGGCATTTTCTACCAATACAGTATCTATAAAGTTAACAGGGGCATTTTCTACTGATGCAGTATCTATAAAGCTGACAGTCTACATGGTAAATGGGAGCTGTTCTCTTACCCTGATGACACATTCTTGGCCAGAGAGTTGATGAAGAGATTGAACTGTGACCGCAGAGTGAACAGGTCATCTTCACGCTGCCGATTCAGAGCCTCTGCGTACTGTAGGCGATCTCGCAGGTCAGCAAAGCGCTTCTCCAGACCCTCCTCGTACTCCCTGTGCCCTGAAACGAGCCAGGATGCCAAGACTCTCGTCAACCACTTCCACGCATCTTTCAACACTAGCTCCACATGAGGATAACTCTTAACTGGAAGATGAGTAATGAAGGAAAACTCTCAGATGTCTTTAAACTGAAGGACGTTGATAGGAGTATAATCGCTGGAATGTCTCAAAGTTTACAAAGCCAGTCAGTGTAATTGTTGGAGTGTCTCAAAAGTTGCACAACTGGTCAGCGTAGTTGTTGGGACTGTCTAAAAGGCTACAAAGCCAGTCAGTGGAATTGTTGGACTGTCTACAAGGCTACACAGCCAGTCAATATACTTGTTGGACTGTCTCAAAGGCTACACAGCTAGCCAGTCAGCGTAGTGGTTGGAGTGTCTCAACGGTTACAAAGCCAGTCAATGCAGTTCTTGGAATGTCTTAACCATTACACAGCCAGTCAATGTAATTGTTGGAGCTTCTCAAAGGTTACACAGCCAGTCAGTGTAATTGTTGGAAATGTCTCAAAGGTTACACAGCCAGTCAATGTAATTGTTGGAGCATCTCAAAGGTTACACAGCTAGTCAGCATAATTGTTGGAATGTCTCAAGTCAAAGGTTACACAGCCAGTCAGTTTAATTGTTGGAATGTCTCAAAGGTTACACAGCCAGTCAGTTTAATTGTTGGAATGTCTCAAAGGCTACACAGCCAGTCAGCATAATTGTTGGAATGTCTCAAAGTTAAACTGCCAGTCAGCATAATTGTTGGAATGTCTCAAAGGCTACACAGCCAGTCAGCATAATTGTTGGAATGTCTCAAAGGCTACACAGCCAGTCAGCATGATTGTTGGAATGCCTCAAAGGTACACAGCCAGTCAGTTTAATTGTTGGAATGTCTCAAAGTTACACTGCCAGTCAGCGTAATTGTTGGAGCGTCTGAAAGGTTACACAGCCAGTCAGTGTGATTGCTGGAATGTCTTATAGGTTAGACAGCCAGTGAGTGGAATTGTTAATATGTCTCAAAGGTACACACAGCCAGTCAGTGTGATTGCTGGAATGTCTCAAAGGCTACACAGCCAGTGAGTGGAATTATTGGAATGTCTCAAAGGTTACACAGCCAGTGAGTGGAATTGTTGGAATGTCTCAAAGGTTACACAGCCAGTGAGTGGAATTGTTGGAAAGTCTCAAAGGTTACACATGACAAAGAAGCAGATCTGGCAAAGACCATGGGTCATTACATTCCTGTTTGAGGACATGACGGTGTCTGACCCACCTCATTTACTGCACAGGGAGAACGACCATCGTAACTCGTGGAGTGATCAACTCACCTCGTTCATCATACATGCAGAACAATCATCGTTTAACATGATAACTATGCCCCCCACACCTCCTTCAGTGTATGAGAACAATCATCACACCTTCTTACCTCGCTCACTGTGATGGAGAAAATCATCAAATTATTACACCTGGAGAGGTCCTCTCACTTCACTCATTTGCTGAGAAAAATATCATACAACACTTCATCTATGCCCCCCCCCCCCCCCCCCCCCCCCCCCCCCTTACTCACTGTATGAACACAATCATCAGATGATACTGCTTCCTCTCACCTTGCTGAGTTGCTCATAGTAAAAGAACAATCTTCATTTAACACTAGGCCCTTCATCTTGCACTTAACACTAAGCCCTCTCATCTCGCTCACTGTACAAGAACAATGGAACCAATATTAACACTAAGCCCCCAAACCTCATTCAATCCACAAGGACAATGATCATCACATCACTGTCACTAAACCCTCAAACCTCATTCAATCCACAAGGACAATGATCATCATATCACTGTCACTAAGCCCTCAAACCTCATTCAATCCACAAGGACAATGATCATCATATTACACCAAGCCCTCTGATGTCATCCATTGTACAGGGAGAACAATCATCACATGAACATTGAGCCTTCTCACCTCACTCACTGTACTGGGGGAACAAACATCACATGCACATTAAGCCCTCTCACCTTGCTCATTGTACAGGGGGAACAATCATCACATGAGCAATGAGTCCTCTCACTTTGCTCACTGAATAGGGAGAACAATCATCACATGAGCAATGAGCCCTCTCACCTCACTCGTTGTACTGGGGGTACAAACATCACATGAACATTGAGTCCTCTCACTTTGCTCACTGAATAGGGAGAACAATCATCACATGAGCAATGAGCCCTCTCACCTTGTCCATTGTACAGGGGGTACAAACATCACATGAACGTTGAGCCCTCTCACCTCGCTCATTGTACAGGGGAACAATCATCACATGAACATTGAGCCCTCTCACCTCGCTCATTGTACAGGGAGAGGAAGACGATGGGCACAAACAGCAGCAGGGCAGGGATAATAAGCGCATTTTTCAGTTTGAAGCGCATCCGAAACCGATTCCCACAGGTCTGTACCGGAAAGTCCACTCCGGTTCAGATCCGTCTTGAGTTCACTTGACACTTCTGCAAAACACTATTGGATGGAAACATCAATTTAAAAGAAAAAAGTAACATGGAATTTGAAAAAGAAGAAAAAAAAACAGAGTCAATTCCTGAAGCAAGAAGAAGATCAGTCTACGCTATTTTTAAACAGTCCAAATGCAAGCATATATAATGAAAGATGAACATCAAATGTTATACAAAAATCAAAAGTTGAATAAAAAAAAAAGGTTGACCAAATGATCTCCATGGAACTTTGATTGTTGTGCAACTCAGCACCCACAATTTTGTCTTATACTGAGCGAGTCATCAAATGGCATCTACCGTGAAGCTCTTTTGACTTTAGTTTTAACATATATCTACATAGGAAAGGCAACTGTGACCAGTACATAGCCTGCACAAAACATCCTCGGCACAGAGTCCTGAGATCAATTAAATGAAATTCTTCAGTTCAGTGGTTTATTTAATGTTTGTTCACCATTGATGATATTAATTATTAGACGAAAAATAATTTAAAACGTCATCTCTAACTAACAAAGCTTAACCTCAAAGATAAAAACATTCTTTATCTGGGTAGATTTGAAACAGTTTTCAATTCCATTTCTCCTGCCAGAGGTTGTGAAAATGACTTTGAACTTTCTATCAGATCAGAATACAATCAATCGATCTGATACTGTTTACTGGTGGCATTTTTCGGCAGTCTGGTCAACAGTCTTGTAGCCTCCAAAGCCAACGCACGGCAAATCCAAGGAAGAACTCTTTTTTTGCTGTTTTGTTCTCATCATCACCACCCTTTCATCATGATTTCAGTGTGGCCTATGCTGCTCATTCCTACCACCATATACGCAGCCATAACCTGAATCATTGTATTATAGCCCCAGTACCAGCAGCCCACAGCCCCCACGGAGCTGTCACCACTGCCACACCAGTGTTGTCATTAGGTAACCCGCTTGTGGAGAAATGCACTAGCGACTACTACCATTAACAATAGTACCATGTCAGTTCAGTGATCTTCACTGGAGCCTGTTCTGATCCAACATACATGATGCGCATCTATTTAACCCCCTTATTCATGACAACAATAGATTAAAGGCAAAGCCAGACTGAAATTACCATTCCTCTCTGGAAGGCATCCACAGACAGTCCTCATGAACAGGCTGATACCGTCAACTTTGACACAACAACCCACTTAAACCATTGACAGAAGGCACCCACAGACAGTCCTAATGAATATGCCCATACCAACAACTTTGACACAAACCCACTTAAACCATTGACAGAAGGCACCCACAGACAGTCTTAATGAGTGTGCCAATACCAACAACTTTGACACAAACCCACT